>JBAMNC010000305.1:2152500-2402332 GCA_037902135.1 Cetoscarus ocellatus | reverse complement strand
GTCTGTAACTTACGTGACTCTTTGCCATCTCAGCAACAAATTCCATCCGACTTTGTATCATCAGCGCTGAGTTTGTACATTTTTAAAGAGGGACAAAAGTACAAAGTACAGAAAACCCTGTCCACGGCGTACATGCTCCTTTCCATTGTTTATGTGGTCATGTTTTGTCGCGCTGATGATGTCATCAACGTGAGGACATCAGCTTGATGCACCAGAAGAAAAAAAACAGCCACGCCGCTCGTCTGCTGCCGGTTAGACCGGGTCTGCTGGCAGTGGTAAAGGAGTCACTCGCGGGTTAACCCGCATTGAAAAAACATGTGTTGACCCGCTGATTTAAGTGTGAAAGTGGTATTACTGAAAACCCTGCATTACTCTTGTTTTATCCTAAATGATCTTATTTTAGAGTTTAATCTAATGCAGAGAGACACATTACTGCTGACAGTAAAAAAGACAACACAAAGATGCTAATTAACTTGTTAAATTATGAATACTGTAACTCTGCTTTTCCTTTATTAATGTTTTATTTATTTTCTGAAGGGAACCATCTGATGCAGTTTTTCAGCAAAGCTAAACAGAGAATTAAGAGATTACCTGATGTTAAGACCACCAGCAAATTCTTCATCAAAAAGCACTTCATAGAGAACTTCTGCCTCACGCTCAGCTGGAAACACAGAGACAGAACAAGTGTGAGACTCATATGACACACAGAGATTCTCCTTTTAACATGTGCAGATACATATATCCTTAAATTTAAACCCCAGTCCTGAGGACATCAGTTTGTCTTCACCTCCTTTGATGCCGATGATGGTTCCTCTGAGCCCTAGCGGGACCGAGAAGCCCTCCCTGATGTTGACCACTCTGTCAAACAGACGATACTCTGCGTCAGGGTCAGGAACCACGCCCTGCTGCTGCTCCAAGGGCTGCACAAATACAAACACAAATACCATTCAGTTCACAAATACAACACACACATACTTCAATTCACATAGCTTTATGAGAAAAAATAAATATTTATCTTTATTTGATAGAAACCTACAGTGCCCAACATAAATGAGTACACCCCCTATTTAAAGAAATGTATTAATCAATATCTAAATGAACAAAAGAACAATTTACAAAGTTTTGACAAAGCAGAGTTTAACATAACATTTTTATTTTACCATAAGATGAAAATAAGGGTAATATGGTAACTAAAATTTAGCTTTGCTCCCAGTCCTTTGATTGGGGTGTACTTATTTTTGCATCCTGATCTTAAATTGAGAAAAATACTTTTTTTGTGTCCAACTTATAAAATCGTGTTTGCAATCAATGGCTCAGATTTTGGGGAGTATTTTGTGGTACAGTATGCCATAGAAAATGTTGATTTTGAAAGGAAACTAAAGGCTTTCTAACTAATCTGAAGTGGTGTACTCATTTATGCTGAGCACTGTATATAAAATGCTGACTTTAAAGCAGAAGACTGCTCTGGAACATCAGCGGCTAAAGAAAAGAGGCCGACAGAGATGGCAGAAGCAAGTTACAGATGTTGAGGAGATTCTGTCTTGTTTTAAAATATGTCAGGATATTGATATGAGGTAAATGAAACTGTGAAAGTCTAAAATAATTTGTGCAACCATGCTGGAAAAAAAGCAGCACCTGTTTAAATTTGGTGATTTCCCTGCTTGGAACTTTCAATTTTGTTGTGATTTTTGTTCGATTATCATTATTTTGAACAAAAGCATCAAAAAGGTACTTTCATAAGACACGAGTAAAATGTGCATTTGTTATGATTAACTTGACTGTTTCCAGATTAAAAAGAATCACTTATATTTACAAAGAGAAAACTCTGGAATATCTGTCTGACTGTTTTAACTTCAGTCTCATGTCTTAACAGAAAATGAGAAAATCAGGAAAGGAAATTTGCCTGAATTGCGCCGTAAACTAAACCTTATAAACATGTAAAACTGAGAGTTGAGCGTCATAATGATCTTAAATTTTCGCTCCACAGCCGCGGACAAGAAATCTCTGCAGAGGGTGGTCAAGACGGCGCAAAAATCATCGGCTGCTCCCTACGCCTCCTGGGTGACACCGCTTCCTCCCGCTGTCGGTGTAAAGCCATCTCTCACCCCGGACAATGTCTTTTCAACCTCCTGCCCTCCAGCAGGACATACAGAAGCATTAAAAGCAGGACTAACAGACTAAAAAACAGCTTCTATCCATGGGCCATCAGACTTTTAAATTCCTGAGAGAGGCCACAAAATGTGCAATCAGTGCTGTGGGCAATAGTGCAATATGCTCAGGTCACTTTATTTGAACCTGCTGGTGAATTTTTATCATATATTTATATTTACAACTCTAAATAGTTGGTTGATTGTGTGTTTCTAATGTCTCTTTCATTTGCTCTGTACTCTTGGTAGACTGCTCAAACAAATGTCGTATGTACAGCATGCAATGGCAATAAGGTTATTCTGTTCTTCTATTCTAAATTTGTCAGCCAATTTTGTCAGACTCCCAACACTGTCAATCTACAGTTACAAAAAAAAAAGAAAAATAGGAATCACCTCTTCCAGAGATTTTACATTAGCTTTGTCCTTGAACTATCATTCAGAAAGGTACAAAAAAAGATTAATTTTCTCTCTCATTAATGGTGTTTTTTCCTAAGTAGATTGTTTAGCCACAAAAAATGTTCTCACCCTGAAGAGGAGATGAGGCTTGACTGTCACTCTAACTTTCTTGCTGCTCTTCTTAACCTAAAAGGAGGAAAAACACAATGAGGAACATGTAGGACAGAAAGAGGTCACTTCTGTTCTGTTGTTTTCCAACTGGATGAAATATGTTTCAGTTTCAGGCCTCTTGTGACTACAAAAGGGGATGGAAACTAAACGAGAAAACATATATCATATGTCATAAAACAACATTCTAATCCCTTACAATCCAAGCCCAAGTGTCAAAGTCACCTTGGTTTTCTCCACAGCCTCCTCGATCCTCTCGACAATGGCGGAGTCCAGCACCTGTAGGTCACATGACGCTCTGCTGACGGAGCTCACAGGATGACTTTTCAACCATGCTGTGATTTCAGCGACCTTCTCTGCCCTGTGGAAAGTACCAAAGTTAATTCAAGATAAACTAACAGTGTTAACAAGTCCAATAGATATAAAATGTATTTAATGATGTTTAGTATGTTTTACCCGTTCTGGTCCAGGTCAGGCCAGATGTCGTCCTCATAGAAAACATCATCATGGCTGTTTCTGGACACTGTGTTGAAAACCTCTGAAAATCTAAAAACCAAAAGGCTGTGTTAGATTAAAGACTTGATCTAAGGAGAGGAACGACGGTACGGGACTGATGTCTTCACACACACCTGTCCAGGTATTCAGCCAGCAGCTCCTCCACGGCTGAGGAGTAGAGCCACTCCTTCTCTGTCCTCTTTGTGTATCCAGGGACCTCCTCATTCTTCTTGTTGAACTTCAGGTTCAGGCCGACATTTGCTTTCTGCTCACCACAGGGACTGCAGACAGTGAGACAGGATGTCTTCGATGTCACACATGAATGTTACTTTCACTACAATCCCATCACACAGAACATTAACAGCAATATCTGGGATATGAGTAGCACCAGTAAATAAGACTTAGTCTGTTTTTTAGGCTCCCTAAGAGTGAAAAAATAGATGGGGAAATTATTTAACTGAATGAAAATGTTTCAATTGACAGGGGGTCATTTTCGAAAGAGGAATGAGCACTTACTTCTTCTTGGAGCCTCGGCCGATGTAAATGCTTCCAGAAAAACGGGAGACGAGGTAGCTGGTGATGCCGAGGCGGGACGCCAAAATGTATCCAGGACTGTACTTCACACAGTATTTCTGCGAAGCACAAAAACACACAGTAAGAGATGAGCACAACAGAAACAACCAAAAATAACACATGATTTTACATGAAGCTTTGTATTTTCTTACATGCTGGTTTTGGATGAGGGACTCCAGCTGTGGTTCCTGTGGGACGTTGAAGACAACTCGCACCCGTCCATCTTTGATGACGTCACTTGAATCTTGTACCTGATGAGCAAAAATCCAAAGAGTGGTGAGTCAGTAATTTATTACGTAAGAAATTAATGAGAATATTTAAACATCACAACTTACGTCAAGGCTGCTATACAAACTGGAAAAGGTAAAAGGACTTTAGACAGGTAGGTAGGAAAGGAAGGAAGGTAGGTAGGTGGGAAAGGAACCTACCCCCCTACCTAAAAGAAAGAAAAAGAAAGAAAGGAAGAAAGAAAGGAAGGTAGGTAGGTAGGTTGGTAGGTGACAGAAAGAAAGAAAGGAAAGACAGAAGGAAGGCTTCTTGTAGGTAGGTAGCTCCCTACCTACTTACCTACCTAAACGAAAGAAAGAAAGGAAGGAAGGAAGGAAGATAGGAAGGAAGAAGAAAGGAATAAAGAAAGGAATGAGGAAAGGAAGGTTTCTATTAGGTAGGTACCTACCTAAAAGAAAGAGATATAGAAAGAAAGAAAGGAAGGAAGGAATGTCTGTGGGTGGGTAGGTAGGTAGGTTGGTAGATAGGTGGCTGAGTGGGTAGGAAGGTGTACTTTATTGATCCAAAGCTGGAAAATTGTGGTGTGACAGCAGTTGGTTTCAGGGAAAGGAAGTAAACAACACTAAAGGAGACCAAGATGTTGAACAAAGTATTATATGACTATATAATAAACAAGGCACCAGGAGTCCTCTACTGACAGAAACAAAATACTCTTGGTATGAAACAAAAAACACTTGGTAAGCTTATTTAGCACTTTCCTAGTCTTTCTGGCCTAAAGAGCTTTTAAACCACAGGTCACCCTCAAATTCACTCACTGATGTTCTTAACTTCTATGTTAGTTGTCCACCAGTATCAGCTGACATAATAACACCTTCATACCCATTTACACACCGCTGACGCAGCAGTGGAGCTAGTTGGAGTTCAGGGCCTTGCCAAAACACACGTCGACATGTAACAGCCGGAGCTGGACGTACTATCAAACTAAGGCAGCAAGGCCCCATTCAGAAAATCATGATTTATTTGTACTCTACAGAGGTGCATCAAAATCTAGAGCTGCTGATTGGTGTTCATCCATCTCTGCTACAGTGAAACAGTGAAGTGATCCCATACCTCTCCCATGGCGCCATAGTACGGGTTTCCCACCATGAAGACAGTGGTCGTGGGTGGAAAGAGATCGTCTAAGCTCTTAAAGCAGTTCAGAGAAGAGTAAAAGGCCTTGATGTCCTGAGGAGACAAAATGACAACGTCAGTTAACTTTAGATATTTCATTTGGGTCGTGATGTTAAACACAGATTTTAGTACCATGCATAAATCAGACTGAAACAGTCAATAACCAGATATAATCAATCTACCAGTCTGTGTCATTTTTAAAGCATGAAGTGAATTTTCAGCTTCTTACATTTGACCGATTATTCCTGTTTATGTCTCTAACACTTGATTATGTTTGTGACTTAAACAAATTTGTGACAACTAAATACTGAACTTCTAATTTGAGAACCAGTGATTTATATTTTAGCCCTTTTTAAAGACAAAATAACTTTTAAATTATTTTTTAAAACTAAAGAAGAATCAACAATGAAAAAAATCTAAATACAATACTTATTTAACCTTTGTGAATATATATTTGTGTTCAATCAGTGTATTTACAAGCACATTTAAGTTTAGCTATGGTTAAAGCTCAATTAGGCCTCTTAACAGGACAAACTGTTCTTGTGCATATGGATTTTCTTTCTTTTGCAAACAATAATTTGAGTTCTTAGTGCAAAAAATAGTGAAAGAAATGTATATGTATTACCTGTTTTCAGTATCGCAATGTGCAGTGATATATCATATTGTCACATATGTACGCTAGACTCTCGCCAATAGACAGCCCTAGTGGTTTCTGTTTTAAAAAACCCTACAGTGAAAGCCCGTCACAGAAACTGTGGAGCATGAGCAGAACATCTTGGCTGGTTTGGAGCCTGCTGAGGTGAGCTCAAGCAAGAGAAAAATCAGCCTCAAAAGGTATCATGAATGACTTTTAAAATTAAATGTAGTGAATTTTGATTCACTATAACCATATTTACATGTATTCTTAAAGT
The DNA here is from genome assembly GCA_037902135.1 of Cetoscarus ocellatus. Taxonomy (NCBI): domain Eukaryota; kingdom Metazoa; phylum Chordata; class Actinopteri; order Labriformes; family Labridae; genus Cetoscarus; species Cetoscarus ocellatus. The sequence continues at coordinate 2,396,244 of JBAMNC010000305.1, read as the reverse complement.
CCAGTCCTAGACAAACTTACAAGATTACTGAACTTTTGTAACTGCATGTAAACATACTGAGTGACATAAGAGTGCTTTTATAAACTGTTACTTTCTCTAAAAACTTCCTCTAATGAACATTTCCCTGCCATTAAATAAACAAATAACAAATTATATTTTATAATTTGGTCTGGAGTTTGAGAGACTGCACAACACTATTCTAAATAATAACTAGAAAAAGCACTCAGAGAGCGCAAGACCTCCGCCAAGCAGCTTCGGTCCACTTTGCCGAAAATGGTCCTATCTGGCAATGTTAAAGAATCCTTTAAAAAATTCCTGGATCCAGACGGTGATCCGGATCAAATTTAATCAGTTCTATCAGTTAAGTATAAAGCATATTGTTGATTCTTGCATTTTATTTTAAAATTTTTAAGCTCTCCTCCACTCAGGCATATCTGCTTGCAGCCTCTGGTCCCTGCTGAAAACACCTCAGTTTTAGCACCAAAACTTCAGGCTGAGCAGCATAAATCTTGTCTCTCATGTAATCTTTCTTTAAACTAAGTCTTAGAGGCCTTTTCAAAGTGGTTAAGTCCACTGAGAGGTTACCTGTGATTTTTATCCGTCTGTTTGTACCTGTATGTGTGTGTAAGTACCTTCACAACAGTCTGGTAGGCAATGGGCAGGACCTTGTTTGGCCCACTGTTTCTCCAGCTCCACCACTCCATTTGCTTTAGGGACGTACTTCCTTCCTGTGAGCAGCTGGCCATACAAAACCACCGACGTCTCGTACACGATGATGCCTTTTCTCTTCAGAAGCTGCAAAGAAAAAGTAAAAAACACATGGCATCATCAGCACAGATAATACTCCTCAAAAAGAGTGTAATGAGAAAATACACTGCTGTTACAAAATGAAGATATTCCACTGTTAGCCGATACAATAGCCAGTCTGACATGAGCACAGCTCATTTGTTGTTCTTAGTCTCTTACTGTTCAGTCATTCCCTGGACGTCCTTCACCCAGTCCTTCTGCTCCTTGTCAGACAGGCAGGTGACTTTGGTGGGTGGAGGTGTGGAGGGTCTGTCGTACACTTTTTGGACACCTGGAGGTTCCTCAAGATTAAACCTGACAAACAGAGAGAAATCTGTGACCTGTGACTGCGAGATTCATATTCTTCTTTTAAAAGAAAAAGGAAAAGAGGGGAGAATGTTCATTGTATGTGATGTATTCGGTTTTTCCCTTGTTCTCTTCCCTAATAAAAAAGATTTATAAAGAAAAAAATGTTAACTCTACGCAGACCAAATTCATAAATACGTAATGATGGGGACTGCTTCTCTAAATAGATTTGAGCATATGTGGAATTTGGCGCCCCCCAGTGGTGAAAGTAAAACACATCCTTATGGACATCATCAGTGTTTTTGAGTTATTGTGTCATGATCATGGTATTTACATAAAGCTCTTGATGACTGATCAATATCAAAATGACTGTTTGGATTATTATAAGCAATAAATGATCACAGAAAGAGCTGGTGTCCAAGATCATGAAAGCAGAGATAATGTGTAACATTTTCCTTCAAATGAAACTCAACACATTCATAACATCATCTGTTGAAAAGCTCTGGTGTTAATTCTTACTTGACGTCTCCATCCGACACCTGCAACAACGCGAGCCTCTTCGAGATGCGGCCAGTTGACGAACACGGACTTCCCCAGGATGTGTGCTGCTACATCATCACAAACCTACAGAGACACAGAGAGAAGAAACACACGGTAAAAGACAGGCAGGCTGAAGGCTTGAGTGAGACTAACTGAGAAATGAGAAGATTAAAAAGACTAAGTCTAATCTCTGTTTTATTGGTTAAGATGTGATGACAACTTGTTAAAAGTATTTTATTGTGTGTTTGTGTGTGTGTGTGTGTGTGTGTGTGTGTGTGTGTGTGTGGGGGGGGGGGGGGGGGGGGGGGGGTCTGAGAATTTGTCTATGAGGATGCTAGGGTCCCTCCATAATATAGTGGTGCAGTAATGATCAGTTAAAGATTAGTTATTGATACAATAAAATCATCAGGTGTTTCCTTTAAGTGTATTTCATTTTTTTATTTAACCATTATTTAACCAGATAATTCCCACTGAGATCAGATTCTCATTCACAAGAGTGACCTGGCCAAGAGGTCAGCAGCACACTTCATAGAAAAGTGAAGGAAATAAGTTACAAACAGTAAATATGGGGAGAAAAAAAAATCAACAATTTGACCATGGAAGTGTGACAGTTTTGAGGACAGTAAGAATTAAATTGTATTAATAGAGGATTAATAAAGTTTAATCTAATCTAATCTAATCTAAAAACACAGGCACAGTTCATAGAATTCTCGCTGCTTGGTGAGTAAAATGGAAGGAAAAACCTGGACTGAAACGGTTCTGACATTTTCAGTTTTGTCACAGTGTTCCTAGCGGTGGGGGCGGCATAATAAAAAAAGCTTGGTTTCCCCATTTTAGTCTGGACTCTGGGCACATTTATATGATAAAAATATAATCTGACTGTTTTAATACAGAGCTGATCCTTCTGATGTCATATAATGAGCAGCAAAATCCTGTTTCTTAGTTAAAAAGAATTTTTAAGCACAGAGTGAGATAGGGCCTGGGTATTTCCAGCAACGTCACGATACGATATGCATCCCGATAGATGTAAATTATGAACACTGATTATGCATTGACAGATTTCTCAACAAGTTTTGTTTTTATGACAAGAAAAAGAAAAAAGAAGAGTTTTTAAATAATTCTGCAACTTAAGAAACTTAAATTCAGGTCCTCAAAGATAGTAGACCGAGATGTGCTTCATCATGTAGCTTGGCTTCTGCTTTGAACTGTGCCATTGATAGATAACATTACCCAAAGTGTTTTGACAACAACTGTCAAAACATTTAGGCTATATCGATTCTGTAGAATCCGTAACGATACACGTATCCCCAAGGAGTGTGTGAAAATATTTTGCTGTATCGATGTTTTGAGCACAGGCCTAGTGTGAGATCAGTAAAAAAAACAACAAAAAACAGAATAGCTCACCACATCAGCGTCGTTCTTGTCAGGGAGGATCTCAGCATCATGTTCTCCCCTCTGCTGCTCTGCTGAAACACGACCACGCCGCCCTTCTTCTTAAAAAAACTAAAAGTGGAGCAGCACATGGACAAGACAGAAATAAACAAAGACTGAATGATGAGAGAAACCAACAATAACTTTAATTCAAGTTTCTTTGCTTGTAGTAAATGAAGCTGTGTTCACAGTCTTCAAGGTTAAACTTTAATATAATATGGTTTAAGCTGTTTACACTTTCAGGCTTCCACAATTTAAATATGGCACCAGTGCTCTTGATAATTTACAAACACACCTTGTGTCTGATGTGCTGCAGTGTTGGGAAACCACAGAAGTACAGAGCCGAGCGGTCAACAGCTCTACTTCGATGGTTTAACGTTACATGCCAGGCGTCCATGGGGATGCTTATTTTCCTATAACAGACAAAAGCAAGACATACAACCATCTGAGAAATTTAGATTGTTTGAGACCTCAGTGGGTATTAGAGCTGTATTAGTTTGGCTTTTGATGAATTTATGTAAAAGCATCAACTTAAAAATGATTATTAAAACCCTGCAAGTTGTGAATCAGGTTTAAAAGGGAAACACCAACATCTTTTTGGGATGTGCTTTTATTTTTGTTGACCTACTTTCAAGCAATGTCCGCAGTGGTTTGCACATGCTCAAGGTTTAGTTTCATAAGAATTTCTTTCAGAAATTACATTAAGTGCTAATCTTAGTCTAAAAATAGATAGCATAACAAAATGCAGTAAAACTTTTTTGTCGTTTTCATGTCTTGCCTCACTCCCAGAGTCCATGACAAGCAGACAGACACCATTCTTTCAACTGTGGGTGCAATGCTGCGTTCCTGTTGTACTGGGAAGTCGGGATTTCAGAGTTCCGAGTGGGAAATTTCAACGTGAACATCCCCTGAGGTCGGAATTTTCCTACTGGGAAGTCGGGGAATCCTCTCAACCCCCAAGTTGACAATCGAAGATGGCTGCCCTCAGTGTAAACAGTTATTAAGCTCCTGTAATATTCCGTTTATTAGCACTTCTACATAGTACTGTTCGACTTATATTTACGGACATGCTGCCAGATTGTTATTTACATTCTTCATGTGGTATGTGCTATCTACAAGCAGGACGTGCTAAGAATGGCTAACAATAGCCTGGTAGATCCGCACGTTTTTCCGACTTTGTAACTGAAACGCTGTAACCCAGAGGATGACGTCATTCCCACTTCCCTCATCCCAGTTCTGATGTTGATGGAAGGCAGCACAAGAACAAGAAAGAGACAGGCAGAGCTCACCCACCGCTAATTAGCTTAGCTAAAACACTGGGAGTCAATGGGTAGCGTTAGCCTGCCACTGCCTACAGTCATCAGATAAACTCTTCAGCAACTCTAAAACTAAACTAAACTGCAGGGCGCAAGTGCAAACCACGGCAGACGTGCTTTGTTTTGTTGACCTTCTTGCAAGCATGTCCACAGTGATTTGCGTATGCACCCTGTAGTTTAGTTTTGTATGTATTTCTTTTGAAAAATTACATAAAGTGCTAATCTTATCTAAAAAATAGATAATGTAACATAAACGGGTTAAAAAAAGAGTCACAAACAAGCACACAGGACATTTATAGTTACTGAAGAGCTTATCTGATGACTGTAGACAGAGACAGGCTAACACTTCCCATTGACTCCCAGTGTATGAGCTAAGCTAACTAGCGGTGGGCAAGTTCTGCTTGTCTCATTCTTGTTACTGCAAGCACAGTCGAAAGAATGGTGTCTATCTGCTAGTCATGGACTTGAGAGTTTAAAGTTTGCTGGGGCTGTGTGCATGTGGGGTGTGTGTACGTTGTGTGTGTGGGTGAGTACCTGACATGGCCAGTGAACGATGTTGGGGAACAGCTGAGGCAAAGTGGAGTTGTATGGGATGTCGATCTCTGGGTCGTGTGAGTAGACCGCACACATCGGTGTGACGGTTCCTGGCTTCTCCTCGTTGGTCAGTTTGTGGTTACAGGGCTCCATGGCTGCCAGTAAGCACCGCTGTTCAGTGGTAATGAGTAAATATTAGCCTGGTAACACTTCCTTTAGTTGATGTCTTGATGTTAATGTTGAACATTTGTGCGTGTACTCATCTATGAAGGAATGAGAACCACGGCCTCCCACTCCTGCTGCGTCCCATTAAGGTCCGTTTTAAAGTCAAGAGGGTAGTACTCGATAATGGAGGAACCTTCACTGGTCAATAGGTGCTGAAAACATCAGGAAACAAACATAGTTTAGAGTTTTGGATCTTGTGAAACCCTTCTCCTTTGCAAATTTGCTCATTTCAAATGTTTTTCTAGCGGGATAAACACTAATGATACATGCCAAGCAGGGATGGGAAGGGAAAAAACAATTCTGGTTGAGAATCAATAACAGCAACCTCAAGGAATCAATATCAGTAGTGTTTGCTTAACTATTCCCTCATCAATTCCTTCCACTGTGCTCTGGATGCCTTGTAAATCGAGGACTTCACTCTTTAATCAGAAACAGTCAGCAGAAAGGATAACAAAGAAGTCAAAGATGTGATCATGACAGGCAAGGACCCTTAATCTAAAGGCACAAAAATCCAGTCCTCTGTGTGTGATTTTCAGAAAGTGTGGAAACACCAGCAACTTGAAGAAGCACTGCATTGAATATAAGTTGTCATTTGACTGATGTTGCAGCCTCTGAATACTTGTTCTACTTCTTTCCACACAGAAAACGCATATGAATCGATAATGGAGTCGATAATGGCACTGGTATCAATTCCCATCCCTGATGCTAAATGAGGTATTTACCTACACATAATTTACACTTCCATGATTCATTGTAAACAACATACTGTATCATTATCAGTGTTACCCTGTAAGCTTGAGGCAGCAGCTCCATGCTGCAGCTGGCAGAACTGCCAACAGCTGCTGGAAAGGCATGAAGGGTTTTCCCAGGTCAAAGGTCAACTTTAACCCTGATATATTCCTGATATCAGACAGGAAGGGAGCATAGTGATGAGGGTAGTACCTAAAGAGACATAGACACATCATTTAGAAGCTGAAGAGAGCAGCAGAAGGGACTTTTTTTTTTTTTTTTTAACCAATGTTTTCATATCTTTTTCGATTACAATACAAAGACACAAAACAGAACAAGGCACATCTATAACTCCAAAAAGGCATTTGAAGAAATTTCAAATATGCAGGTACCAGTAGTATATTTGCTAGTTTGGAAACTGACTGTTTCTCATCATGGCTTATAAGGAAAAGAAAAGAATAACAATAAGGAGTGACAATCATGTCCGTGCACAGATGGACACAAATTGTACCCCACAACAGAATGCTCTTGTATTTCATAATGCGGTTATTGATTTTAATAAGGAAACAAAGAAGAACTCTGATCAAAGAGCGTAAATGTATTAGCTGACAGTGATGTACAACTGACATAAAACTCCAACCATCAGTGAGTGAATGTGACAATGAATGAGTATAAACTTGTAGATTTGACCTGCTTTGAGTAGTCAAAGACTAGAGAAGCACCATATGAGCTCAAGTTCATTTACACTCACAACAAGGGGGTTCAAGTAAAAAAGGTAGAAACCGCTTCCCTAGAGCACATTAAGACTCACGCAATCCTCAGACATCATCTGAATTACACTGAAATTAATTTGAAAAAGTGATGTATCAAAAAGAGACTCTCACCAGCTCCAGGACTGAACTCCATGGTAATAGTAGTGCAGGATCCACTGGATACCTTCCACGTAGCACTTTGCCTGCAGGGCTAGAAACTCACTGAAACAAACAAAGAAATTAAAATCGAAATAAGAGCCAACTTTAAACAGAGATCTGAGTTAAGCATAAGACTTGGTAAACCTTATCATACATGACATCGTTAACCATGTTCAGGTTTATATGGTTGAAAATCAGTTGTTAAAATTGGAGTGCTGGTGGCTTATGGTGCATTTCCATTCGAGTATCTGCTCAACGATGCACACGTTAGATACTGCTTTCTCTGTTTTCCATCAAAGTATAGACTGTATCACTCTCTCTTAAAGGTGGGCAGAACCAGCTGTGCACAACTAAAGTGGCAACCCCACAAAAAATGAAGGAGGAAACAAAGTTGATAGAGCTGCTGACCCCTTTAAGGCTTGTTGTAACAGTTAGGAGAAGAATTTATTTCAAAGACAGCTGCAAGCAGCAAACAACATGCTATTCCAACAGAGGAGAGTTTGGAGAGTCATACAGCATCCCAGAGCCAACAACATGAAGTGTTTAATTCCCGTGTCAATATGCAAGACTCGTGGCCATACTCTGATTATTCAGAGGTCAGCAGGGCCTTCACATCAGGTTTAGCCTTGGCTCAGCTCGCCCGGAACCCCGCTGGAGGTGATATAAAAAACTGTGCCAGTACTAGGTCAGGGATGGGCAACTTTGGGAAGCCATAGGGCCACATGAATTTGACTGTCAGTGCCAGAGGGCTCAATTGGCAAAATTGGAAAATTGTATAATCTTGATCTTTAAAGGATTAACTGGTAATCACAGTATTGTTTTTACTGACTATTTAATTTTTAAATAAACAAAAGCATTTAACAATGCCCAAAAAGGGAATTTTACACAAACAATTACAGTCAATTATGCCTTTAAATTTTTGAAAATATGGCAGTTCTTAGTTTTGTCGTAAATTTTGCCATGTTGTAGTAGCAGTAGTGGAAACTCTCCACTGGTCTGGAAAGTCGGTCCAAACATCAATCGATAGACATGTCCTTGGGCAAGACACTTAACACCAAATTGCTCCCACGTCTGCGTCAGTGGTGTGTTAACGGGTATGAAAGGGTCCGGGTGTTAGCTGATGCTGCTAAATAACAAATATAGAAACTTTAATCACCAGTGAGTGAAAGGGTGTGAATGGGCAAGTATGACGGCTTTTGACCTGTGGTGTAGCAGCACTTTGAGAAGTCAGAGAAGAGTAGAAAATCAGTATACGAGCTCAAGCCTGTTTACCATTTGAACAAAAGTGTATATGTAGGGTAGAGCTGAAAGATGTATTGTTTTCCGATCAAAATCGCAATTTCAGACAACCCAAGTATGTGATCACCAAAGGTGCAATTTTTTTGCAGCACTCCTGACTGACCCAGGATCTGTTGTGTCAACTATTTTACAATTTGCATTTATGGAAGTGCTGGTAAGCAGGTCAACAACAGAAAGCCTCTGTTAAGGAGTAGAAGACCCTTTAATAATGAAAAAAGATTATCTATCATCAACATTAGAGGATGAATAATGTGTTATGTGCTTTGATCATTGATTTCCTTACTGTTGTCTATACTGTAAACAGTGAATATCGCACTGAAGCTTGATTTGAAGTAGTAGCGGCTTATAGTCCGGAAATTACGGTATGTAATGGAAAGGCTGTCATTCTCCCTCCAAAAGGAAAGATTTCACTGCATCTAGAGTAAATGGACTGAATACGTCAAACCTACTAAACCAGATTTGACATGATCTGATTGGTGCAGAAAGAGAGAAAACATTATGTCAAATGATATGTTTGCATCCTGTAGCTGGCTCTGATTTATTAAAACTTTTTTTACATGCATATGTACAGTTGATACATGTTTTGCTCCTACTTTTACCTGCACTTCTACAAAGGCAAAGCTCTCTTCTTGTTCGTTTGTTTAATATTGGATGGCTAGGTTGTTTAAGGGAAAAAAAAGCAGAGTAAATTAATGTTATAAAAACAGATACTCTGCAATTCTTACCTCCATTTTTATCTGATCAGATGTACCTAAATGTACAAAAGTATGAGAAGTGTCAACAACTTCAGACTTGTATTTAATTTTACTATGTGTTCTAAACACACACCATCAGCAACTGCTTTAATGTTTGTCCATAATCTTCATGCTGTTTTAATAATTAGTCTTTCAAACAAGGAGTCCGATCTCATGCACAACAGTTTTATTAAAGATAAATGGCTGTGTGCTCATGTATCTTTTCACTTACTCAGACACCACATCCACACCCATCTTGGTCATGTAATAGGTGCGCTTGTACTGCCTGAATTCAGTCTCAAAAATATCGTCATCTTCCTCCTCATCCTCTCCTGCTGATCCTTTCCCTGTGGCTGACACTTTTTCTGATTTAGACAGACAAAGGGCTGAATCCTGCACACAAAAACAAAGAGATGATAAAGACAACAATATTAGGATCATAAAACATTTGCGAACTCTTAAAGATATTTTAACCAAAATCAGACCTCATTCATGTTGGAGTCTTTGCTGGCAGCTTCCTCTTCAGCAGCCAAACCGGCGGCCTCGTTCAGATACTTGTTACCCACTTTGCTCTCAAACCACTTCAGGTCCACAAACACTTCGCTGAAATGTTCTCTGTCGACTGGAAAAAGAAGACAGAACATTTTAATGGGCCGAAGGTTAAGTAACATTGATTGATAAATAAGGAAGGAAGGGAAACACTTAATCAAAACTTTCATCAATGATAAACTTCTTAGCAAAGTAAACTGCACAAACAACACTATGATTTTTCCAATATCATATACACATGCATTTGGTCTGCGTAGTAAAAACAAAAATATATAAAAAATACATCTTGATGTTATTTAGCTGAATGGGGATACATAACATATTAAGACAGATATAGAGATTTCTTAATTTAAGGAACAATTCATCAGTAATCAACCTCCTCAAACTAAACTAAAACAATTATTTGTTTTACAGTATCATATGACGTTGGTGTGAGCAGTTAGACAAAGTGTCAAATCTTGATACCTTTCAGCAGAATTATGATAAACACTGTATAAAGATAAATACATTTTATGTAAAATTATAACTAAAACAAAATCAGATTTGAGTTGAATGACAGTCTCTTGACTGAAAGTGTTTGCTGACAACTTCTTTCCATGAAAAAAAAGAGACAACAACTAGAAACTAATGACAAAACCTCAAAAGAAATATATGTTTGCTCTTAGCCATGACGTGTGCCACCGTGCCGCCCTTACAAATAAGATAATAAATAAAAACTGTGCAAATAAATCAGATAGAAAATAGAAACAAAATACACATATGTATTCATTCTGCCCTTTATCAACTTCAGTTTCTCCCTTCCAAAAATTTATGGCTTTCTGAATGAATGAAGATTTTTCTTTGGGTGAATAAAATTTAAAGCAAAACTGAAAAAACAAGAATTTAACACAAACTTGTTAATAACCAAAAAAAATTCAAGGCTGAAACTTGTGGCTTATTTTTGCCTATCCTGTACAATCCCCCAAAAAATCAGACATGTATTTTATCAACACCAGGTATCAAAAACTAAATCTGATTACTCTTTAGACTTCAGGAGAATCTACAGGGACCCTGATTGTTACTGTTAAACTCCACTGAAGTTTTAAATACTTCGTTTTTTCTTACCTCGGCAAGTTTCTCCAGGTACTTCTCAAAGTTTCTCAGGTTAAGGTGGCCATTCTCATTCAGATACCCTGAGTAAGAAAACATGATTCAGTATTGTTGAACATATTTAAATCTGAACACGTATATAACCAGATTGGCTGAAATTATTTGACACAACCAAATCCTCAAACAGCTCTCTTTTAAAATGCAGCATTAGTGTTTTGTTACGTGTCTCACCCCCGAGGCTGGGCAGCACGCTGATGTAGGTCTTGTAAAGCAGCGGCAAAGCATCATGATTGATATGAAGATGAGGGAGGTGAGGGATGAAATCATTTCCCACCAGGAAGCCCATTAATATCCAGTCGTCTATTATTCGCTCCAAGTCATAATCACTACCAATCTGATTCTGTAAAACACCCAAAGAACACAGTCAGAGGTGGTACATGAAGGGGAGCTCATTACAATAACATTCATTCATACATTTACCAAAACCTCGGTCTACATGAAGATTCACTCTTATTTTAATCTAATTACATAGATTTATTAATGTCAGTATTTTTCCATGAACTCGTTTACTTCCAGTTTTCAAAGTAAAACTCAAAGAAGATTGTTAACAACTAAAACACATACACACACTGGCTCACATGTATATTTTAATTTGCATTCATTGTAATCAAGTTATAAAAGTTTTAATGATGTGAAGTGTAGATGTATAACCACAGTAAAAAATAAAATAAAAAGATAAACTGATAAATAAATACAGGAGCTGAAATTTTAAAAAATTTAACACTGAGCCTTAAGCCACTTCTTTTTCACACTCACTGGCTCAAACACAATCATATGACATATGATTAACAGGAGGTGTGACTGATACTTAATATTAACATATACTACTACTAATAATTAATAATACTAAATTGATACTAAAAGACAACACCCACCCCTGCCTAGAGCTGGGCAATATAACAATTAAATTGATTAATTCAAAGTATTTTCTGCGGAAGATTTAAAAACTGAAAATCCAGAATTTTCTTGACTTACTCAAATCACAAGTTGTTGCAGTGTTAGAAAATATACAGAAATTTACAGTTGTCATGTTTCATGTCAGGGTTTGCACAAGCACATGTTTAGGCTTGTATTTGTTTTTTAATGAGATTAAATACAGATCAGAGAGTTTCATGTTAATATACTCAGAAAATACCTCAGCATTCACTGTTCATGTAGACAAACCTGCCTATGTTTGAACTTCATAATCAGCATTTTATGACACACACTTGAACTTCAAGAGCGAAATTCTGTTTGGTTTGGGAATATATTTTGACAACTTAAAGGCAAAATTTGATTCATGTCAGTTTTTCCCCAGCCACAGCGTGTCCACCCTGCTGCGATCAGGCAAAAGGTACAGAAGTATCCGCTGTACCACCAGACTGCAGAGCAGCTCCTCCCTCGGACTGTGAGATTGCTCAGTGCACCCATCTGCACTCTTCTATGTCTAAATAATTTTATTTTTATTTATTGTACAATAAAGAAGGAACCACAAATTTAATTTCATTACGCAACCTGTTGTATAATAACCAATAAACTTCCTTGTATCCTTGTATCAACCATATATGTTGCAGTACCTTGAACTGTGTAAAACAAGCCTCGTTTCAGTCCATCTCATCAATTGTCCTCTTGGAAGTCAGTTTTTCAATTTATTTGATGGAGAGTCTTCAGACTTGGTTATTAATAGACTAAAATCTTTTGAAAAGGTGGCCTCGCCCCTCTAATCAGACACACCAGATGGACCATTAAATATATTTCACATGTCCAGAACAGGCAGATCCTTTCAAAAGCACATCCAACAGGAGATTGGATGATCATTCCGTCTATCACATTCATAACGGGCCAATTACATAATGTGGTAGGCGGATATTTCAGCTGTGATGTGAAGTACAAGATGTGAACCCCCTTTAAAACAAACTCCCAGCAAAACATGACAGAAATGGAGTGAAAATATCCTTTCAACCAAGAAATGCTTTCAGTTTTATTATTTACTTTTCATTTAATAAAGAAGGTCCAGATCTGATAAAAATGCTCCTGAAGCTGTTAGCATCTATGCTACGCTCTGCCCGTGCAGTCACTTCCTGCTGTCGTCTCACTTGTAGCTTTAACCCCCTTCTGTTCTAAAGGATGCGGTTTGGGTCGTCCCGCTTTGGGAACCTCACAATCTTTGTAGACTGGAGCTCAGCAAGATGAATCTGCCTGATTACAGACACTGAGTCAGGCTGATCCAGCTGCTGTGCAAAGTTATCAAACCTCTAAATAGTTATTTTCTCTAATTTTGATAGAAGTGGGATACATCTAATCAGAGCAGTTTTAGATGATATGAAGCTTTTAAACTGTAGATATCTAAAAAATGTTCCTAGGTATTTGAAACTTCTCACACAATTGATCAAAAGGAAGCAAAACTCTGTCTAAAAAAAGATCCTACACTTTGTAAATACCTTCTATGATCCAAGACCTAAATTCCCCATCCTTTTAATCAGCTATAACCTGCTAATTTCGATATTAAAGTGGCAATGTGTAGCGTTCTAAGTAATTTATGAGCTAAAAACAATGTCTACATTTATAAATATGCCCTCATTTGTGTCAAATTGTCTCTGCCAACAACCTGAATTGTCCTCCTGAGCGAAGAATTCTTATCTGTATTTACATGGGGGGGTGAGTCCTATAGAGGCTCCCATGTCCTTCTGATCTATAAAAACTATGAACAGCCGAGAGGGACATCAAGCACTATGTAGTACTAAAAAGCGAAAAAGAGAAGCTTCTTGGCACATACCAGCTACCGTAGAGTTCAGCGATTGCAACACCTTTTGAAAAAGCAAGGAGCTAGAGAGCACTATTCGTTTGAATGCAAAATACAGTTTCACCACTAGATGGGAAAACAAACTACACAGTGTGGCTTTCCTAATGCTATTTACTTAAAATTTTGTTGGTATTTCTCTCACCCTGAGCTCAGAGAACTCGTAGTCGATGTACTCTCTCATCAGAGACAAGTGGAGCAGGTGAAAAGTTGTTTCCTCTGGAGCTGTTATCCTGAGAGGACAGAAAAGAGCAGAGCTCACAGTTTAGATAGAAAAAGATCAAACTTGTGTAAACAGCAAACAACAACAAAAAAAGAAGAAGGCAAACTTCTGACAGATTTGATAGAAACCAACCTTTTCTGGGATTTCTTCCCCCCGAAGCGGACCTCCTCTCTGAGCAGAGAGAAGTTCGGTTCATGGCTGGTTAGACCCAACATTATCTGTGACAGAGGGCAAGAAAGTGAGCATCAAAAGAGACATTAATATACGTCCCTATCTAAATCCACAAGGAGGACGGCATACCAAGTCAGCATCCAGGCCGTACAGGCAGTGTCGGGTGTTGGGGTTGTGACCAGGCTTCGCATTCTCAGAGCGAATGAACTCCATGATCTTATGTTCTCCTTCTCCTGGAGTCTGTGAGGAAACAAACACTCACTCAGGATAAAAGTGGAAACTAAAGCCTCCTTAGCTACCATGACACACCAGATAGACAGTTCAATACATGCTATTCAGAATATATTTCACCACTGCATCCGAGGAAGAACCTTTCAAAAACATATACGGGAGGTGAATGGACAATTGTTCTGTCAATCACATTCATTACCAGCCAATCAGAGCATGTAGTAGGAGGGTGCTACTGCTGCAGTGTAAAGTACAAAACATGAGCCACAGCAAACTCTAGCCAAAACATCTCAGAGGTGGAGCAAATATAGTTTCTATGGAGACGTCCTTTCAGGGTTGTACTTTGTTAACCTTGCAGTGCAGTTGGATCCTCCTGATTCAACATCTGTAATCAGGCAGATCCATCTTGCCAAGCTCAAATCTATGAGTGTGAGCAGCTCAAAGCAGGAAGAAGTGGGAGCTATGAGCAAGACGACAGCAGAAGTGACTGCTTGTACAGAGAATAGCACAGATGCTAACGGCTTCAGTAGCAGTTTTAACAGAACTGGACCACATTTCTTTATCAAATGAAAAACAAACACTGAAAGCACTTCTCAATAGAAAGGATATTTTTTTGTTCTCCAAAGTGGCTTAAGTTTTGTACTTTACACTGCGGCAGAAGCGTCCACCTATTACATTATCTGATTGGTCTTTGATGAATGTGATTGATGGATCTATCGTCCAATCACCTGCCTTATATGCTTTTGAAAGGTTCTGTCCATATCAAAACACTTTCTATGCTCTGTTTCCCAGATTAATAAGTGAAATATATTCAACATTTTATCTGGGAACTACTGTAGTTTGTTTGTACTCGTTTAATGAAGAAATACAGTAAGACCTGATAAAACTGCTACTGCAGCTGTTAGCATCTATGCTAATCTCTGTGTTTCTTGCTGTTGTCACGCTTTAGCTCACACCTTTCTTTTTAAGGGTGCTGACTGGGCCATGCCTCTGAACACTGTGCTTAATTGTTTTGGCTCGGCACTTTGCAAGATCGATCTGCCTGATGACAGACAATAAATCATGCTGATCCAGCTGCACTGCAAGGCTACACTAAATCTGCAGTGGATTTTCCCTTGTAAGAGTGAACCTACCTCATGACCTGACAGGTAGACGTTGACATTTGCCCAGAGTTTGTCATTGGAGAGCTTGTTATGGACAAAATACTCGAGCTGTTTCTGAAGTCTGGCCATGAAGTCAGTTCCTGGAAGAAAGACACGTGATCACAAGTTTCGAACAACTTTATTCAGACACTTAGTTTTGATATGTTAGCATTTCAAGAAAACGTCTGGGTTAAAGGCAACAGTCAGTCACAGAGAACAAGAAAGGGGAGTGACTTAATCTGGTATGCCCACATTTCATCATTACATAATCCAATGAAACACTCAATAGAACACTCAATTATGAACTTCCCTTCACTCTGAGACAGCAGGAACAGATGATAATGCTGCTGTCATCATGAAAAAAAGGGCAGCCAAGAATCGACTAATATGGCTACTACAAACTGTGCTGGGCTTAAAACTATTGTGTTAAAGCTACCAGTCACATCTTGCGTAACCCTCAGATGCCCCAAAAATAAATGCGACACATAAGACCCAGTGTCCAAAAACTGGACACATTAGAAAAAAAAGCCAAAATTTTTCCCAAATTTACATAAATTTCCTGCAAAATTGATTTAGTTCTGTCTTCAGTCTTCTCAAACAAAATTAATATATATAATTTTACATTTTAACCCTTTCAATACCACTTTGAATACCCAGAGTCCACCATGTTTTAGATTTAAAATACAGGAAAAATAAATTATTTTTTATGATAAAATAGACAGTGGAGAAATTTTTTGTGTATTTTAAAGTTGTAGTCATGTCATTGATTACTAATACCAGTAATTTGAATGCAGCTTTATTTTTTGTGCTGAATCAGATTTTGAATAAATGTGACTCAAAAGACCTGCGTGTCTAAAAAGTGAACAATTCAGAGTAACAAGCCAAAAGTCTCCCTTTTATATAATTAATTTTCAATCAAATGATCTAAATATTTTAATAAACTTAGTTCTTTCAAATAAATAAAGATTTACTGTTGTGATACCAATAAGTGCCCAAAAAGTGGACATGTCAGGATAGCAGACTAAAATGATTACACGATAGTAACAATTTTTCCATAGAAATAAATTTCATCTCATTGTTTACTTAAGTCTGGCTCATTATTATCATTTTCAAAATAAATAATCACATATTTAACCCTTTAGCTGCCACTGACTGTGATAATCCCAGAGTCACTGGGCCAAATATATTTTTTTCCATATTACCCAGCACTGAGAGTGAGCAGAAAACGAGAGCAAACCCTCTCAAATACTCTGAGAAAGCCATGTCTGCATACACAGATAAGCTCTAAGTCATTATTATGGGCTGTAGAAGCCTCCACACTGGCTCTAGTGGCCACTAGGAAAAAATGCACATATTTGAGCTTGTGGGCTACATGGGAAAAATGGTGCAATTTAAAAAAAAAATTTATTAGATCCAAATTTGAAGCCTCGTGAACTGATTGAATGCTTAAATTTGTACATTGGCTGTTTTTCTGGTGCATTGGTCCTACGTTCAAAAAGCGTGGTTATAATGGGTTTCAATTGTCCAAAAAGTGGACATAGGGTCACTTAAGGTGCTTTTTTGATTGACAGAACACTATAGACCTAGTATAACTAATGCCACAAAAAATCAGAAAACTGAGTAAAAACATACACCTGTGTGAAAACTGAAGGCCATGACATTAGAAATGGCAAAAATATCATCATACAAAGTTCTGAAGTGTTCAAAAAGTGGACACAGGGAATCTGAGGGTTAAAATAAACAAACCTTTTTGGTTTGTTTGCATCAGCTGGATTGACAGCTATAAAATAAAACACAATATATTCATGTTAAAGTAGCACAGGTTCCTGGTTCTGTTTTGGTATTGAAAAATTATTTGGGATTCCCAACACTGAGGTTTACTTAATACAGAATTTCACCAATTCTTACAATTTAAAAGTTGTGTTTTGGCTTAATTTCAAAAGCACCTGTTTCATCCAAGTTTGCAGAAGGGTGAAAATATGCAGTAATATTTGCTTCTAATAAATCAAAAAGTTTGTATGAAATGAGGTGAAATTTTTGGGCAACGTTGTTCATCACACAAGAAAGAAGTGATCAGAATCTTGATGTGGATCCAGGATTTTTTAAAGTATTTCCAGACATTTAGCAATAGGGCATTTTTCCACATTGTCGCTAATAACTCAAAAAGTTCTCAACAGATTTTGATGAAATTTTCCGGGAATGTTTTTCATGGCACAAGGGAGAAGTCAATTAATTCTGGAGGTGATAAGAATGTTGATGCGGATCCAGGAATTTTTGAAGGATTTGCAGACATTTAGTGATAGAGCAGTTTTCCACATTTTTGATAATTACTGGGCTAATGTCAGAAATGCCTTGGCAGAGGTTTAACTCTAGTTTTCTCTTGCAGGCTAACCTGTCTATGACATGTCATGGATAACGATAAATCTTTTTTACTGTTTCCAGTCTTGTTTAAAATCTAAGAATTTCTCTACAAAGACTTGAGTTTTGTAATATTAAGATTAAAATAGCTTCTTTCCTCTTCAAGAGGAGATAAGTGTTAAAGATATTACTCCATGAATTATTTTTTGGTATCAGTGTGTAAAGACTTTTGCATAGTGCGCTGTGTGACTGATCTTTTACCAGGAGTGATACAGTTGGAGTCAAAGCGAGCCTCAGTGGGGAGCACCTCTCCTTTTTCCAGAGCTTTTTTAATCTTGTCCTCTGCTTCTTTGGCAGACCTAGACACAAAGACATAAACACACAGAGACAGATTTCAACAAAGCCTGTCAGACTCTCAGACTCAGGCTGTTATCCTGCCTGTAGTCTGGTTTCTTCAGTCTTTACCAAAGCAAACATTGTTTTTCAGTTCCAGTCTATTTGGGGCCCACTCTGCCTTATTAGGCAGCTTATGCAGGGCCAAGGGTTTATAAATGTGGCACCTCAGCCATCACTGCTGAAGCACAGAATAACGTAAGACATTGAACGAATATATTTGAAAACTAAGTTGTCATCTCAGTCAATTAACCAAAAACAAAAGAATCACAATTTACACTTGAGATTTAACATCATGGTGAAGGCATGCACAAAAAAAATCTTTATTTGGTTTCATTAGAGCAGCTGCAGCAGTGATCTGACTTTGACATTCTTGTTTGGTCTTTAAGACGGGAATAAAGCCTTTTTGGTCTGAGGGCTAAAAATGTCGACTTTTTGTGAATCCTGAGATTGTGGCAGGAAGCTATGTTCACAATTTAATACCAAAAACAACCATCCATCCATTATCTATACCACTTATCCTTTTTGTGGTCGCTGGGGGATGGAGCCTATACCAGCCGACACTGGGCGAGAGACCGGGTACATCCTGAACGGGTCGCCAGCCAATTACAGGGACATATAGAGAGACAAACAACCATTCACTCTTACACTCATACCTAAGAGCAATTTGGAGCCACCAATCAACCTAATAAGCATGTTTTTGGTCTGTGGGAAGAAGCCAGAGTGCCCGGAGAGAACCTACACATGCACTGGGAGAACAAGCAAACTCCATACAGAAAGGCCTTGACTGACATGGGGAATCGAACCAGAAACCCTCTTTCTGTGAGTCATGTGCACTACCTGTTGTGCCACTGTGCAGCCCATGCTAAAAACAGACAAACATTAGAGTGATATACCAACTTTTTTTGTTGTTTTCGTGTCTTGACTCACTCCTGAGTCCAAGACAAGCAGGTAGACACCATTCTTTCAACTGTGGGTGCAGTAATGAGGAAGAGACGGGCAGAGCTTGCCCATCGCTAATTAACACTGGGAGTCATTGGGTAGCATTAGCTTGCTTTTGTTTACAGTCATCAGATAAACTCTTCAGCAACTCTAAACAGTCCTGTGTGCTTGTTGGGACTCGTTTTTTTACCGTGCTATGTTACATTATCTATTTTTAGACTAAGATTAGCACTTTATGTTATTTTCAAAAGAAATACATACGAAACTAAACCACAGGGCACATGTGCAAACCACCATGAAATGCTTGCTGACCTACTGACAAGCAAGTCCACAGACTCAGGAGTGGGGCAAGACACAAAAAGAAAAAAAATAATTGGCATATCACTTTAAATTAAGATCTGAACTTTGCCTTTGTCTTAAATTAGCCAGTAACAGCCTTCACACGAAAAGACAAATATTGTTTACTCTTACACCCAGTTTAGGGATGTATGATATTACTGGAACAATATCAGCATCAGCAGGTAATTGCCAAAAAAAAGTTAATTATCAGTATCAACAAATATGAACGTTTTTAAACAACATTTAGAGATTGACCATAAATATCCCACATACTGGCTGTAATTAGGGCTGGGAAACATGGCCTAAAAATAAAATCCCTTATTTTTTTCCAGAATACTTGATTTATGATTTTTATCAATGTTTTTTCCTGTCAAAAAAAAAAAAAACTCCAAGTGACACACAATCGACATGAATTAAGCTTTGCCTTTATGTTGTCAAAACATATTCCCAAACCAAACAGAATTTCTCTCTTTAAGTTAAAGTGTGTTTCATAAAATGTTGGTTATGTAGCTCAAATGTAGGCAGGTTGATCTACATAAACACTAAAGGCTGAGCTATTTTCACAGTAAATTAACATAAAACTCTCTGATCGATATTTAATCACATTTAAAAAACAAATACAAGCCTATAAAAGTGCTTGTGCGAAACCTGAGGGGGCCTACCATCATGAAAACTGTAAATTTTCAGAATTTATATTTTCAAACATTGCAAAAACTTCCAATTTAAGTAAGTCAAGAAAAAAAATCTTGATTTTAATGTTTAAATCTTCTGAATAAAATAGTTCAAATTAATCGATTAAATCGCTATATTGCCCGAGCCTAGCTGTAATATTAGAAGAATGGACAAATATACCATAATAACCTCAACATCACTGAATATTCACTTTGATAAATCAAAAGCATCATTTATTACAGAATGAAAGGTTTCTCACATCTGTTTCCAACAGGAACAGACTGTAAAAATTGAAGAAACATGTCAAGTGGAGGCTTTGTGCTTCATATTGGTATCTGTGATAATAAGTTTGAAAATATCAACATATCAGATATTGGCAGAAATCCCTAACCCTGTCCTATCCCTACCTGAATCTGCGTCCTCTCTGCTGGTTCATCTTGGCCCTCGGTGCCACGCCG
This sequence comes from Cetoscarus ocellatus, assembly GCA_037902135.1. Classification (NCBI taxonomy): domain Eukaryota; kingdom Metazoa; phylum Chordata; class Actinopteri; order Labriformes; family Labridae; genus Cetoscarus; species Cetoscarus ocellatus. The sequence continues at coordinate 2,376,030 of JBAMNC010000305.1, read as the reverse complement.
TCCACAGCCATGAAGAAGACTTTGCGAGGCTTGATGATCCTGAAGAGAACCTCCAGGTAATGGAAGATGTCTGCAAAGATCTTCTCCTCAGAGATGCGGAAGTGGACGTCCTCGTCGTTCGGGTGGGAACACTGATGGATGATGCCATTCATGTCCAGGTAGAGATTGTCGAACTCTGGAATCTGATGAGAGGAAGACAAATGACAAATACAATGAGGTTTTTTTCAGTTATTTTCTGTAATATCACCTGATAAACTCTCCTGTCTGTTAAACCAGATCTTTCTTTTTGGCTCTTAAATCTTTAAACAACTACAACATTACTGTGTTTGTTTGGGTTTGGAAATGACTTTCAACTTTCAAACTAGCTCCGTTAAAGTTATCCTGTTCTATTTATTTTGTTTAATTTATTTTTCACCCTCTCTCATAATTTCAATTTTTTTTATTCAAATTCCATTTATTTACCCAGCCTCCCCTCCCACACCCTTCTTTCATCCTTTGTTTCCTATTTTTCTTTCTTATTTTTCCAATTATTGCTGTTATTAACACCACTATTATTTCTATTACTATTGCTGTCACAACTATTACCATTCATATTGTACATTTACATTAAATATTACATGTGAATTATGCACACACAAACACACACTCACACACACCTTATTCAAACTTTTTATCTACATTAATGTCTGTCCACTATGTTGTTTGTCTTATGTTTCAAAATAAAAACACAAATTGAAAAAGCAAATAAAATGGGATGAATAAATGGATCACTTAAAAAAAAGGAAATGGAGTTTCAACACAAAATACAGCAGCATCCTTTAGAAAAACAAGGTACCAAAAAGTATCAATTTTTTTTTAACAATCTTGACCAAAATACTTGGTACAATGGAACCAGGACTGGAATGAAACCTTTATGTTTTTATCTTGTTTTTGAATTTTGGCATTTACAGTAAATAAATAAAATTAGGAGATATATGTTTACAGGTTCAAACATTGCTGTTAGTCTTCTATTTATATATATTTTATATCTGCTAATTGTTTTTTACTTTTTGATATCCTGTGTTCTTTATACCTGTGTATAATACAATGCTGCTGGAGTCTTAGTTTCCCTGAAGGACTCTCCCCAAGGGATTAATAAAGTTCTATCTTATCTTATCTCTTAAAAGCTTTCTGAGGGACTCTTCACGCCTGAACTCTCTCCAACAGCTGGCCCATTTTGGTTCATACCTTTGATTAGAATCACATCAGGGGTGTTGTCAGGATGCAATTTTAATTTGACTAATCAGTCATGGTGGTGGGTTCATAAAAACTCAGCAAATTATTCAACCACCTAATTAATGAATGGTGTACATATGTGACAAACGTGATTACATTTGTTTTATTGATTTAATTTGGCACAGATGAGATCATTTCATAGGATCAGTACATAAATGAGAGGACAGAAAATGTATTAGCTTTGACTGTTTACATTTTACATTAAAATTTCTCTCTATGTGGCACACAAACCTGTCAGACTAACACACCAAACTGAAAATTCACTCTAAATTGACGCTTGGCTGTGGTTGATTTTGGTCTCTGATTGCTGTGATACTCGAAAAACATTTGTTATCAGATGTATACTGAAGTTTAGAAGTAGGCAGCCTATCTGCATTGACACTGAAGGTTTAACTATTTTCGCAGTATATTAAAACGGAGTTCTCTTATTTGTATTTAATCTCATTTAAAAAAAAGCAAGCCTAAAGTGTGGAAATATAAAAATGTCAGTCTGATCACTGAGAAACATTTTCAGTATTTCTCTTCTGGAACATGGCTAAGACAGACAAACTGTTATTGTGTCTTTGTTGGAAGGAAACATGGGAATGGTTTTAGTGAAAAAGGATCTGAATGAATCAAAGAAGAGAAATCTCAATTTTTAAAGGACGCACGATATTGGATTTTTGCCAATATCCGATATGCATATATTTTTTTCAAAAGACAAAAAGGAAAGGAGTACTACCTGGACTCAACAGAGTTTGTTTGAGGTGCTCTTTGGGATCCACAAAGTCATTGAAGCAAAAAGAAAAGACTCCAAGGCACTCTCTTTATACTATTAAAATGCCTTTATTTTAACGGCATGGTCATATAGACCTTAAAAACAAACTTTGATGGGTTTTGGCATCAAGTCTTCATCAGGAAGTCATACAAAAAATCTTTTTGCTTCTTTTTGCATATATTTTTTTAAATTCATTATCACAGATAACGATACAGATATTTCTAGTCAAGAGCACAAGCTCTGTACTTAACAAAAATGGACTTGTTTCTTTGGTGTTAAAGTATATAATTGTGAGGAACAGATGTAAAACAATAAAAACAGCATTTAACTCTTGCAAATAGTAAACCCTTGATTTTTAATGTACCCATGCAGTGATGAGAAGGTGCATCAGTATTGTACATTTGTGTAATTTGACGATATTCCAGTCAATATATGGCCGATATGTGTGGCAAATATATCAGCTGTAAATATCTGCAAAAATTTCAATATCAGCTGATACCGATACTTAACTTTTTAGGCTGATATCGTCCAATACCGATATCAAACCGATAATAAAGTGCATCCCCACAATTTTTATTTCTGAACCGTTTGCATAAAAAAGTTCAAATGATTTGATTTATCACCCAGCCTTTCACATAGGGCTGAAAGATTTTTTTTTTTTCGAAATCGCAATAGCAGACATCGCAATCATGTGATCGCCAAAGCTGCAGTTTTTTGCAGTGTTTCTGACTGACCCAGGATCTGTTGTGTCAACTATTTTACAAATTTACAAGTAATTTGCATTTACGGAAGTGCTGGTAAGCAGGTCAACAACACAAAGCCTCTGTTTAGGAGTAGAAGTTGGAGTATCCCTTAAATAATGGAAACAGATTATTTATCATCAATAGTAGATGATGAATAATGTGTTATGTGCTTTTGATCATTGATTTCCTTACTGTTGTCTATACTGTAAACACAGTGAATACTGCACTGAAGCTTGATTTGAAGAAGATCATGAATCGAATTGAAACCACAATATCTGCCAGAAAAATCACAATTAGATCTTTTCCTGAAGTCGCTCAGCCCTACTTTCAGAATAATTTCAGTAATTTTCACATATATATCTGCCTTGCTATTTCTGTCTTACACTGAACTATGATCACATTCATCAGTGTAAATACTATATTATTAAGCATACTTTGCTATGCTAATGTCATTTGTCCCGATCTGTTCTTTGTCATGCTGCTGCTCTCTGTGCCCTCTTGGAGACAAATCAAGTTTTCTGAATTTAACTGAATTACCACAAACTATCAAACAACATTTCAGACCTGAAACACTGAACACTGTTTTGTGCATTTTTCTTTTACCCCCATGGCAGCCTTCAGAGGCTTAGATACTTTCAGTCTTTGGGTTGTTCACAGGCTCTGATGCATCTGTTTAACAATCACATCAGCCATTATTGGCTCGTCTGCAACTTAATGACAGCACCTGACACACCATCAGAGATTATTGTCACCTGCTGAACAAACTGATCTGTTTCCATGTTCAAACACGAGCACTGATTTAGTCTCAATTCAACGGAGGTGATGAAAAACATCTGGATGTAATCTACAGTGGGGTAACTTATTATCTTAAATATAGGGTTAGCAGTGATTTTTGCAAGTGGCGCATTACTACTGAAAATAAAGTGATAATGTCATTTTAAAATACACAGCATCAAAAATACATGAATACAGAAATAGCTACAACCTTCACCACAGTACTATATTCAGGTAAAATGTATCTTTAGATTGACTTGCAGAGTATTGAGCTGCTTTTTTTAAACATATCAAAGATGAATAATGCAATGAAAGACTCTATGAATATGGCCCAAACATGACATCTTAGTTTTTTAAATAGCTAAATGGAAATATACAAAACATTATGATTTTTTAAGAAACACTAAAAAATTACATTTTATGATGTCACCATGTTCATGACAGAAAGATTCTCTGTCTACTAAAAATGGACACTGATTTTTTTCGACAAATACCTAGATTAGGGATGCATGATATTATTTTTTGTTGATATCTGATATTTCGATATTTAAAAGCTCATTATTGCAGATACCAATATCAATAACAATATCAATATATAATATTTTAAAAGGTCACAAAGTCTCCACTTATATAAAATAACCTGTCCCTGTCATGGTGACAGTCTATTTGTTTTAAACTCAGATGTAAAACAAGAAAAACATTTGATCCTTAAATCAATGACACTGTTGATTTGTAGAAGTGGATTCAGTGATGATGAGGAAAACTACATCGTATATTTGTGTATTTTTCATATATTTAAAGCCAATACAGGGGATGTATGTGCCCAATACGTACTGACAAAATATCAGCAAATACTGGCAGAAATGTTCTTATCTGCAGTTACCAATATTTAGCTTTTGTAGCCATTTTCTGCCCATACCAATAACATAATAATATTTTGCATCCCTTATCGATATATATATAAGCATCTTGCAGTTTGATATTTCTCCTCATTTATTTACTTCACCTACATCTGTTTACGATTTTCCTGTGATTTCTATCATATTTTGTGTTTGGTTAAACATTGAGCTCATACCTTCACAGTAATTTGGTTTGTTCCAAGACAAAGGCATTTGCAAATGTTAAATGGGACTTAATTTTGTAAGTGAAATGTACTAAAACTATATTTTCTCAATAAATCACTACTTGGTAAAAATGCCATTTGAATTTTTTTTAATAAATGATAGTGCCAATCAAGACTTCAAATTTAATCAGATTATCTTGTGGCCCATGACCATTTATCCATTTGTGACTCTTCCAGAAAAAGATATGAGCATGAAGCCTGGCATCTGTTTGTCATTTATTCCCTTTAGTCTGTAACCAGTCAATTCAACTCTTTACTCACATATGATGACATGAAGATATCAGATCTTCAGATATTTCCAGACTGAATATTTATTGATATTAACTTCTTTTTTGTAAAGACCAGAGAGTGTCTCTTTGGTAGCTGAATCAACTTATTGTGATATATTGCATTTTAATGTTTTAAACAGATGGTTACTCTTACTCTTTGAAGCTCGAGTTTCTTAAGTTAAATTCTTTCTATCTTGTTGGTCATGATGTGAGCTGCTACTGGATGCCTGAATTTCCCTCGGATCAATTAAGTATCCATACATCTATCTAAAATACAACTATGAAGTGTCTTTAAGAACCTGACAAAGAGAGGCTTTGTTTTTCCAATCATTACCTCCGCCAAAGAGGTAATGTTTTTGCCATTGTTTGTTTGTTTGTTAGCACGATTATGCAAAAACTACAGGACGGATTTTGCTGAAATTTTCAGGAGATGTTGGTAATGGCCCAACTTAAAAATGACTACATTTTGGTGGTGATTCAAAAAATCCCACAAGTTAACATCAGTGGGCATTTTAACAAATCATATCTCTGCCACTTTTAACGGATTTACTACCAATTTCACAGGATAATTTGGGGCTCATGTCTCTATCATTAGGGTAAATTTCATCTGGATCTGATCCAGATTAATGTCACAAAAAAAACATTGAACTTCATAATGAGAAACCCCGTTGACGACATTCAATAATTCATATAACATTAAAATATGGAGTGATGTTCCCAAAACTTGTTGTGTTCACACAGGATAACAGCCTCCATGCCTGTGCTGAGTCTGGTCCAGATCCTGGCTCTATTCTGAATCTGGTGATCCAGAATATTAACTTTTACATGGGTTGTGGAAAAGCCACTGAGCTGCCTGGTGGAGGTCTGTGCTCTCTGAATTCTTTTCTAGATTTACTAAAAATCTGCAGGGTTTTTCACGAGGTGTCGGTTTCTAACCTGAGAGAGCTGTCTTATGTAATGAGAGGGACACTGATCCACAGCCAGCTGATGAAACTGCTGCTGAGGCGGTGAAATACTATCTTCTTCCTTATTACTCAGTCAAACAGGTCACTGAAGCCCCTGTCCTGCTGAGCAGTCAAAATAAATAACCAAACAGAGGGTGAACAAAGTTTTCCTCCTGGTTGTTTAAACCTCTTTCTGAAGGTTAATGTGTTGCCTTTTCACTAGTTTTATGAGTCAGAGAAAGAGCTGTGGCTGCTAACGAGAGCTAGCCTCGGTCTCCTAAGTTGTTTATTTCGCCGCTTCAGAAAGTTCTCCCTCCACAGTTCATCCCCTTTTCTGTCCTTTTTCCTCAACACAACGGCTTTTGAATGTTTGGTGGAAAAAAAGTGAATGTTGAAGACCTAAAGGAGAGGCACTGAATCTGTCAGACTGGTTAACCGCTTTTCGTCTGTTTAATGTTTTATTTAATAAAATGATCAGTGGGGTTTCACAAAAACAGCCCCGTCCTGTCACCGCTCCAAACATATCGTAGCTACGTGGAGTAAAAGTTTGGGCCCCGCTTCACAAACCGGCTGATAGAAAACAAGCTAAGCTAACGCCGAGAAGCTAACGTCTGTTTCCTACCTGGTGCTCCTTCACCACTTCACTGAGACACGGGTACCGCTCCGAGATCCAGCGGTAGAACTTCGGGACTCCCATCTTTAGCGCGGAGGTCTTCACCAAATATTCAGACGAAAATTAAATGTTCGCTTTGGCGGGGAACTAAGTCTAGGTCATCAGAACTTGAGCCCGGTTTTGTTTCCAACGGCCGCAAACAAGCTAGTTGTCCGATGTCCGTCCCGGAAAGTTTTCCGGCGCTATGAGGAAGACAACAGTTCCGTTTTTTTTCTTCTTCTGTCCTTCTTCTCTACAACAGTGGTTCAAAACATTTTGATTAAGGCACACTTTTGATATTGAGCCTTACTTTAAAGGCAAAACATATTTCTTCAAATAATCTTATTGCTCTTATTTGACAGTACATCAACTGAGTTTCTTTTAAGGGATCAACAAAAAGACAATTATTTAAGTACAAAAAATTAGTATAACAAGTCAAAAAAGTGTCCTTTTCGAACGAAATTGCAACAAAGAAACAGCTACATATAAGAAAAACAACCCGACAGCAAATACAAAAACACAACAAATAAAAATATTCAACAAATATCTAACAGCAAAACTAAATAATACAACTAATGGACCGAGAATTATTCTAAAAACACACTTAAAAATAAAAGATTTAACAGTAAACCAAAGAATAAAACACAACAGATTATAAAAGACTGATCACGAACGAAATATTAAGAAAAACACAACAATAAATTATAAAAAGAAAAAAGTCACGGAAAATCAGAAAATCACAACAAATACTAAAATGTAACATTTAATAAAGGAAAACAACATTTTAAGCAAAACAACCACTAAAACATTCTAACAAAGAGTCAAAAGTGAAAATGATTTTTTTTTTTTTTTAAAAAAAGAGACAACAAGCAAAAAAACACAATAGCAAATAAACAACATATTTTTAATATAACAATAAATAAAAAAAAACTGCTTGAAAAAATAAACCAATACCGTTAAGATCTAATGACAAGCAAAAATCAAACTAAAGATAAAAAACCATTTCAATTTTTTTGTTGTTGTTTTGTTTTGTTTTGTTTTGTTTTTTAAGTTGTTGTTTATTTTTTTATTTGTTTGTTGTTTTGCACCTCAGGGCCACATAAACATACTGTCCTTGATAAAGATCTCAAAGAAATTTATCCAGAAATAAAGGTTCACTAATTATAATATGTATATTATTCCAGAAAAAAAAAATTCAAGGGAAAAATATATGACCAACAATGTTCAGTGCACTTCGACCCTTTTAAAGCTGTTCAGTGTGTCTTGTTACCCAGAGTTCACAGTGACAAAATGAATTAAATTTAAATGTTAATTAAGTCAGTTGAGATGATCAAGAACACAATACAATAAAAGACACATTTAGAGAAGTTTTTTTTTCGTAATCTATTGAAAAAAAGGAAATATTTAAGTTTCAAAATGAACCAGTGGGTCCACCTCAAAACAAATTTTTACGACAATTCGGCGCAAATGTAATTTCCCTTTTAATTTTTCTAAATAAATGTCCTGATATTTTCCATTGCTTAGTATCTCAATAAACATTTTTGCTAAATTCATAGTCTACATCTCTATTATCACTCTTCTTTAATACACCATGATAATAAGCGCTGGTGAGAGTCAAAAGGACCAGGAAGACATGGAGGGGGCTTCTTACAAGACACAGTTTGACTATCTAAGCATATCTTCTTAGGCTTTTGGTTGTATCAATAGAGGCTTTGAGCAGATGGCTGTTTGTGATGGTGTAAATATTACATAGCTAGTTAACCTACCAGTCTGCCCACCTTCCTAGCTGCTTAGGTGGGTCACTTAATCTTGTGGGTTGGTTGACAGCTGGTAAGCAACCTACCAACCAGCCCATAAAACTACCAAAGCTGGCTAGGTGCATGACCAATATAGATAATTCAGTAGCTTTTTGAGTTGTCTTGCCTTGAGCTCTACAATTTCAAATAGGAAACAGGACTTTTCGGGCCACTTTGAGTTTTTATTTTTGAATAATTTTGGCTGTGTTGGATGAGCAGAGCTCAAATTTGCCAAAGGATAATCATTTTCAAAAAATTTAAAAAAATATTATGTAATTCCATTAAAATTGCCTAAAATGGCTGAGCGACAAAAAACCTGACGTATTTGATCCTTTAGACCAAATCGCTCCCATCTGAAACCATTATGAATGCTATTTTTGACCCCACATTTATCTTAACACAAACAAACGCATTCCTTCATGTTAAAATTTCATTTTGAGGTAGAACCTTTCTAGTTGTAATTTTTACATTTGTCCACCAGCTAGAGCAATTTTTTTCATCATATATTAACTTTAATCTGACACTGCAGAAAAATGAACAATGCCCCAAAACCAATGTTGCTTCCAATCACTGACCCATCTCAGGGCCTAATAAAAATTATGACCTAATAATCAGTGAAATGTATTTTATAAAAATTATTGATGGTTTTTGTTTTTTTTACGATAAAAAACAGTGGTTTTCTGTTAACATACTGGCATTTAAAGGGTTAAAAACCCCATAATATAATTAAACTTGATATGAATATTTCAGGCTCAAGTAGTTTTAAAAGACTGAGTCATTTAAAGTGGAAAAAGAATTAGTAAATAATATTTTTATAGCACTTTATGGGAAGGGGAACGATTTGGTCCCGAGGATAAAATGTACTCTGCAGAAAAATGACCAGTGCATCAAAATCATTGTTTCTGCCACTCATTGACCCATGCCAGGGCCTAATAAAAATTATGACCTAATAGTCATCGAAATGTATACTTTGGAAATTATTGAGGTTTTTTTTTTGTTTTGTTTTTTTTTTACAATAAAATACAGTGGTTTTCTGTTAACATACTGGCATTTAAAGGGTTAAAAAAAAAACATGATATAATTTAAACTTGATATGAATATTTCAGGCTCAAGTAGTTTTAAAAGTTTGAGTCGTCTAAAGTGGAAAAAATATTAATAAATAATATTTTTATAGCACTTTTTAGGAAGGGGACTGATTTGGTCCCGAGGATCAAATGTGTATGTTGTTTTGAGGATCTTTTAATTAAATACTAAACAAATCATTGTCTTAAATATGTTAATTTGCTACAAAGAGATTATTGACATGATTATTTAGAACATACATTTCAAAATGATGGGGTTTAACTACTAATCATTCTATTTTGTCACAACCGAAACGATTGTGTCATGACCGAAACATGACATTTTTAACTAATTCTTTGCATAGCTACAGTATGCTAGCAAGCACATGGCTAAATAGTATATTTTGAAGACTTGTTCTCACAGAAAAACACAATATGTTGACACTATTTTTCAGCATATTAAAACTAATTTAAAACTTATTTCTACAATAGATCTAAATCTTTCAACTCCTTTTTAGACTTAATCACAAATATCTGTTAAACCAAAGTTTAAAAAAAAAAAAAAATTTAAAAAATGTTTTTGGTGTTATTTATATGAATTGAATTTTAGAGGTCTGGGCTGGGGACAGCTTCTTCCCACTACAAAGTAGGCATTACCCTAAGTATAAATGGTGATTTTTAAAAATTTTTTTAGCTTATCTCTATCTCATTTAATGTTTGGGGTTTAAATAGTTTATAAAAAGACCTTTGCAACCATATATGACTGAATACATTTTTGTTTGCTTTTTTGGTTTGTTTTTTTTGTCAGGGGACAGCATTTTGGACAGGTTCGGTAGAATGTCCAGGTGCCCGGACAGACAAATTCTCTCTGATTCAAAAGGTATCAAGTATCACACCAGCATAGTTTTAGTTTCAAGTATTGTCTCAATACTGAGTAGTGATACCAAACTTAGCATCAGTGTTGAAGTTAATATTTTGCCACCACGACAACACTTTGCTGATTGCAAACTTTGATTTAGCTTTTCATTAAATTATTCTTATGCAGTTCTCAAATGCCGTGACAAATGTAACTAAGCATAATACATCCCAAACAATATCCAAGGTACAGTGGAGAGGGAGGGATCCGTTAAAAGGATTTTTTATTCACAAGTAAGGATAGGGTGAGGTTCACCACTTTGATAGCAACTGCGTGGCCCAATAATTCAACAGTTTAAAAACAATGTTTCTCAGTGAACAACTGCAATTTAATTTTATCATCTCCAGTCCATAATATCATCAAAAATGTCAGAAAAACCAGAGAAATCTCTGCATGTAAGCAGCAAGGCTATAAACTAACATTGAATGCCTGTGACCTTAAATCCCTTCTGGGAAACAGCACCACAAAGTGACATTATTCAGCAAAGGATAAAACCACATAGGTTTAAGAACACTTCAGAAAACCATTGTCAGTTGACACAGTTCATCTCTACATCTACAGACTCAAGTTCAAACTCTACCATGCAAAGCCAAAGCTTTAAATCAACCACATCCAGAAACACTGCAGGCTTCTCTGGCCCAAGGTCATCTGAGATGGACTGAGGTAAAGTGGAAAAGTCTGCTGTGGTCTGATGAGTCCACATTTCAGGTTGTTGATGGAAATCATGGATGTCTTGTCCTCCGGGCTAAAGAGGAAAAGGATCATCAGGACTATTGCCACTGCACTCTTTGAAAGCCAGCATCTGTGATGGTATGGAGGTGTGTTAGTGCCCATGGCATGGGTAACTTGCAAATCTATGAAGGCACCATTAACGCTGAAAGGTACATACAGGTTTTGGAGCTACAGATGCTGCCATCCAAGCAACGTCTTTCTAAGGAACATCCCTGATCATTTCAGCAAGACGATGCCATGACACATTGTCACAACAGTGCTGCTTCATAGTAAAGGAGTGCAGGTACTAGACTGGCCTCCCTGCAGTCCAGACCTGTCTCCCACTGAAAATGCGTGATACTTGATGAAGTGCAAAATACAATGACCTTGGTCTGTTAAGCAACTGAAGTTGTACTTCAAGCAAGAATGTGAAAGAATTTCACCTCCAAAGCTTCAACAATCAGCGTCCTCAGTTCACAAACACTTATTGAGTGTTGCTAAAAGGAAAGGAGATGTAAGTGGTAAACATGACCCTGTCCCAGCATTTTTGGAATGTGTTACAGGTAATAAATTCAAAATGAGTGAATATTTGCAAAAACACAAACCATTAAATATTATGTCTTTGTGGTGTATTCAATTAAATAAGGGTCAAAAAGGTTTAGCAAATCGTTGTATTTGGTAAACGGACGTGCTTTGTTTTGTTGACCTACTTACTATTGTGTTCGATGGTTTGTGAATACGCCCTGCGGTTTAATTTATGTATTTCTTATGAAAATGACAAAGTGCCAGTCTTAGTCTAAAAATAGATACTGGCCACATGATGTTTTTTAATTCAGAATTAAATAATTTGGAATTCTCCTTCATGTTCACATGGAAATAGTAATTCTGAATTGAGGTTTACATGGAAAACACGTTTATTCGCCTTTATTCAATTTCCGCCTTTATTCAAATCTACTGGAAGAAAACAAACTCCAGTTCAGCGTCTCCAGCGTCTCTGTCAGGGAAACCTTGTGCAACTTGGACACTACTTTAAAAAGGTTTGGTGGATGGATGTAAGCAAAAAAATTTTATGCTTACATCCACCCACTCTTTTCATTATTTCCAAATCTTCTAAGGCTCCAATTAAATAAATGGTCTCAGCTTGAGTCCAACGCTTGCTTTGTCCCTGTCAGTGTCCCGTGCGCCATCGCGACAGGACAAGGGAAGGAGCATGAGCAGAACGACCGAAATTAATTTAAAGCTGAATAAACGTATACATGATAGAGGAATTATTCAATTAGGATTTAAAATCAGAATAAACCAGCCACTAACTTCGTAACTAGGTTTTATTTGGAATTATCATTTTCATTCAGAATTTAGGTGTTTACAAGGTCATTTTTAATCTTTTTAAAGAGGGTTTTAGTTTTATTCCGAATTAAAGCTTTCATGTAAATGTAGCCAATGTGACCTAACACGGTAAAAAAAAAAAAAAAGGGTCACAAGTACACAGGGCCATTCAGAGTTGCTTAAGAGTTTATCTGATGACTGTAGGCAGAGCCAGGCTAACACTACCCATTCACTCCCAGTGTTTGAGCTAAGCTAATTAGCGGTAGGCAAGCTCTGCCCGTCTTTTCCTTGTTACTGCACGCACAGTCGAAAGTTTGGTGTTTATTTGCCTGTCATGGAGTCTAGAGTGAGGCAAGACATGAAAACAAAACACATGTTGGTGAATCCCTTTAAAGTAAAACTTCTGATTTGCAAACAAAACAAACATAACACACAAAATTACTTTGATTGCATTAACATGAGTGAATGTAACTGGATACCTGTAAGGTTATTACTCAACATCAGAAAACAGACCAAAAGAATCGATTAGAAAAGAGCCAGCAACACAAAATAGTTTGGAAATAATTTATTGAGTTTTACAAATACAAAACACCCCTCTCTCACTCAGTTATCATAAAATAGGTTCATCTCGGCGGTGTTTACCAATCCTCTGGATATCAATGTGAACATGGATCAGACTCTGATGTTACAGCTCAGCTAAGATGTTTTAACCTACAATATGTGAAGAGTCTTTGCTACTGTAAAGAAATAAATCAGATTTATTGAGGTTCTCATTTTTATAACAAGCAACACATGGCTCACAAAGATGGAAAAATAATCCAGTTTGACGCAGCATTGCAGATCAATGCCTTAAATAAAAGAAGGATGGCTGTGATCACAGAAAAAAGTAAAATCTCATTTTGTTCAGACAGTAACAGAAATAAATGGAGTTCCTTGACATTTTCAGAGTCCACTGGTCTTTCTTAAATCCCACAAACTGTGTCACATCCTACACTCATAAACCAGAAAATGAGCAGACGATAAGAATGAAATTCAAGTCATATTTATTAAAACTGCGCTCTCCCATTCTGAATAACACAAAAGTACAAATATAGGGAAAACAGATGTCTGACAAACAACGTGGGAGAGTTAAAAGCTTCATGAGAAGACATTAGTTTTGCATGTCACTCTGTTTGTGCTTTGGCCTTTAAAGGAAAAGATGCATCACACTGGTAGCGTTTGGCTGGATGTACCTCTGCGAGCATAATTAAAAAGGTACATGTTCTGATTTGACCTAAAATCATAAAGAGGTGTTCTATTGCAGCTGAAATCATTTGATGAAAAGAAACAAAAAGCTTCATAAAAAAGTCTCTTGTTCCGTTTGTACCCAAGCTCCGTCCTCTGGGTTTCTGCCAACCAAGCAGCGACGTCCTCTCCTGCGATGCGGGCGTGCTGCTCCAAAGTCTGTACAGCCTCCAAAAACTCTGCAGCTCATTAAAAGAAGACAGTTCATCTAAGCTCTCCTGCTGTTGTCAGGTATCCCAGTTCAGCAGGCGTTCTGAGCTCTCCCTGCATCACGCTGATCCTCTACCAAACAGAGAGGCTGATGGTGCTTCTGTCACATGCTGGAGATACTGTGGGCCTTCAGACCAGCTCGAGCACCTGCGGGGAGAGAAAGATGGACTTGTTATGTTACTGAGAACCTAGTATGACTAGAATGATCTTTTTGTTAAAGGCTGCACTGATCCTTTAAAGCTCATAACTCATTCTGCTATAATTCTACCTCAATATTCATTCATCCAGAGCAACAAAATCATCCTGTGAATATTCATTCTGTGAATATTCAATCATCCTGTGCAATACAAAACATCTCTATATTTTTTTGGTTTTCTATTTCCTATCTTATATTCTTAATATTTATCCATTTTTACTATTTTATATTGTACATAGAGTTGGATTTTATCTTGCATACTTTTGTATAATTATCTGATTGCAGTGAACATTGTACATTTAGTATAATGACAATAAAGGGCATTCTATTCTAAAATGATAATGATAATACTATACTAAATATAGTATTTAAACAGGACTTCCTCTAGACACAGTGTAACTTGGAGTGTCGGTAGTGTAGTCTGATAGTGCACTTGGTCTGTGATCGGAAGGTTGCAGGTTCGAGCCCATGTATCCTTGAGCAAGACACTTAACCCCAAGTTGCTCCCACTGCTGCGTCAGTGGTGTGTAAATGGGTATGAAAGGGCGTGAATGTGTTAGCTGATACTGATGGAGAACTGACAGAGAAAACTCCAGCCACCAGTGAGTGAATGTGAGAGTGAATGGGTGTGAATGTGTAGATGTGACCTGCGGTGTAAAGCTGTCAAAGACCAGAAAAGTGCTATATAAGCCCAAGTCCATTTACCATTTAACTGGCAGGTCTTGAGGCCACCAACTTGTGCAGTTTGGCAATCCTAAAGCGGGGTACACACATAAAGATTATCGAGCTGTTTTTGTCCTGCCTTTGCCCCTTCCTGACCAAGGACGGCAAATGCCCGATTATCTTTTGTCTTATAAGATTATCCTAGAAGTTTGTCCTGTGGTCTGAGGTGTGTTAAGAGTGAACTTGTCCTGACAATCAGCTCCGAAACAGCTCGAGGCCGACAATCGTAAATATAAATCATAAATATTAAACTTGTTCAATATTTACGACCAAAAATCTTCATGTGTCGACGACTCCTGAGTCATGACTCCATGAATTGTGATGTAGAGCGGAATGTAGCCAATCAAGAAGCGAGCTGACTGAGGAACAAGGAAGCAGGTGTAAATAAAAACAAGCATGGCTGACCTGAAACATAAAGTTTGGTGGACCTCAGAAATGAAGGACCAGCTCACATGTTCACGCTGTCTACAGGATTTTTTCCAGTCTTTCATTTTTTTAGTTCGAGATTTTCCCATCAAAAGTAGTCCAAAGACCACCATCATTCCCTCTTCTTGAATGTTCTCTTCCATGTTACGTGTTGTGTTTTCCGGTTGTTGCCATAGACAACGTTTATGGTTGTTGCTATGTTTCTTCTTCACTTTTTTTGGATCGCGTTTGATCACGTGAGAGTTCTGGCTTGGAGGACTAGATTCTAGATCTGTGGTGGGACAGAATCATTATGAGTGTGGTGTGAGGTGTTTTGATTATTGGAGCCCACCTCACACAGTACGATCAAAACTGTTCAGTGTCTGACTGTTGTCTTCATGTGTGGGATCTCCGACAGATAAAACACCTCTTCAGGTTTAGAAAATCCTTATGTGTGGACTCCACTTCAATGACTGGGAGATGTTAGTCTTTCCTTGCTCACACTCTTATTAATACATATCAGATCTTGGGATGATCTTCAATACCTTAAATTGCTTTGTCTAAAAACAAAAAAGACATTAAAAGCATACTGCTACCATATGTAGCTCTGACTGATCGAATGAGGCCATTTTACAACAAAGGCTTAAAAATCTAGTGAGGATGGGACATGATTGTGTGCATACCATGTCCTGACATGCACATATAAGCATGTATCTAGGGTTTCTCACATGTTGGTATGTTCAATCCCCTTTGCCCAAGTATATTGTCTTATTAATAGCAGAATATAATGACCATCTCAGCATGAAGAGACATCCACAAATACTTCCCTATGATAAATGCATCAACTGCTGATATTCTGATATTTAAACCCCTTGATTCACTGATGACAGTCTTTGCTCCATGGGGGTTTATTTGCACATTATAGGTCAAAAATCTAAAGCACAAACCTTAATCGTTCCTTGACTGTTTGCAGCAATCAGGACGTTTGACTCCTGAAAAAAAAAAAACATTAATAAAACAAAATATCATGCAAGTTACTCTTTCATATAAACACACCAAAAAGGCTGATACAACAGTCTTAAAAAAGTGATCAGGAATTCCCTTGGTACAGTTAAATGCAAAATTAGGTTCATGTGATCAGGCCAGGTGAGTGTATGGTTGATAAAAGACATTAAAACATACATCAGTCAGGCACAACATTATGACCACTGACAGGTGAAGTGAATAACACTGATCATCTCTTCATCATCACACCTGTTAGTGGGTGGGATATATCAAGCAGCAAGTGAACATTTTGTCCTCAAAGTTGATGTTAGAAGCAGGAAAAATGGACAAACAAGGACTTAAGCAAGTTTGACAGGGACCAGAGTGTGATGGCACAGCATCTTTAAAACTGCAGCTCTTGTGGGGGGGTCCTGGTCTGCAGAGGTCAGAGACAGGTCTAAAGTGGTTCAAGGAAAGAACAGTGGTGAACCAGGGACAGGTCAAAGTGCATCAGTGTTTGTTGTGTAGTGGGCTGTATGGGGGCCCACCACAATATTAGGCAGATGGTCAAAATGTTATGCCTGATGAGTTTGAACATATCAGTATAGCCAATACTGGCAGAAGTTTAATATCCTGCACACCAAACAGACATTTGAAGGCAGACAGGATGTTCATCAGGATCAGAACGTCTTACTGTATCTCACTGTAACAAAAATCTCATCTCTTTTGCGTTGTCAGAGGGATTAGCTTTTAAAACCTGATTTGTGACGATCATGGTGAAAGGGCATCCTTATTTTTTGACTGTTAAGGCTTAAATAACAAAAAAAAAATTCATTTATGCGGCCGAAAAGCAGGGGCTGGTCCTAAAAGTTCTGGTTTGTGAGACACAACCAAGTGATTTTTGCACATATTTGTAAAGAAGTGTACTTACAGCCTTGCATAAATACACCAAAACATTTACTGGAATGAATCAGGAATTGTAATCTATTGTGAATGACATACTAATAATTCTGGGATTTGAATTTATTGCCTTAAGAAATGTGTTTAACAGAGAACTGGGCAAAAGCTAACTGCAATTATGATTTTTGCCATAACCAAACAGCCCTGGGCCAAAATGTGATGGCTAGACAACTGGGCCAGAGTTTCTCCAAAACTGCAGCTCTTGTGGGGTGTTCCTGGTCTGAAGTGGTCCAAGGAAGGAGCAGTGGTCAACTGGGTACAGGGTTATGGGCAGCCAAGTTTCACTGATGCATGTGGGTAAGGAAGGCTGGTCTGTGCAGTCTGATCCAACAAACAAGCTACTGTTGATCAGATTGCTGAAGAAGTTCATGCTGGTTCTGATAGAAAGGTGTTGCATATGGGGCTGCAGACCAGTCAGGACGGCAGGTGGTCATAATGTTAGGCCTGTTTGACTATTTTTCAGTCACATCTTCATGAGGATTATAAACTGGTCTATGTTGCCACCTAAAGAGTAATAAAGAGGTGAACTTACTCCATCGGGCAGAGCTCTCCAGCAGACAGCACTGACAAACTCGTTGGTGTCGTCCTCCTTCTTGTCCTTGTCCAGGACGCTTTTCACCGTGTCAAATTTGAATGTTAACAATGTTTTGGAAAGTCCTTTGTAATACAGGTATAGGGAGTTGTTTTCACTGCCTGTTAGGGACACACAATAACACAGGTTAAAATAATTCTTGAAGTTCGGTTCAGGAGTTCTTTAGTCACTGCCAAGGGGGATAAATCAGACTGGTTTGGTCTCTAACTAGAGGAATTTATTTGTAAATGTCTTGGGAGAGCCACAGTTACTGATCATCTGCAACATAAAACATATAACAAAAAAAACTACAATGTAAGCTACACTGTATACAAGAAGCAGTATACATGAATGTATATATATGAAACTGTGACCAAAATGATTCTATCCCTGGGCATTCCCAGAAAATGTGCCAGTGGTTGGCCTCCTCCTGAGATCCACACTGTCTCCCACTGCAAAATGCGCTTTCTGCTTCAGAGTTACAAAAAAACTGTATTTGATGCAAGTTAAATTGCATCAAATACACTAAATTTACCCAAAAAGAGAAGCCAACAGGGCCGTCTTCAGGCACACTCGCTTGAGCTAAGGGTTAATGTAAAAAGCGGCGTGCATCCCCACTGACGAAGACCCTGTGTAGGTCGATACTGCCCCATGTTTGTCCTGATTTTTAACTTTTATCTTTACTTATGCCCTGATCTAATAATGGGTTTTTATGTTAACCCTTGACTCAAACCATTGTCTGAAGACAGCCCTGTCAGCCTTTTTTTTTAATTAAGTTAGTGTATTTGATGCATTTTAACTGCTCATTTAGTATTTGCTTTTTTGTAACCCTGAAGCCAACTGCCCTGAATTCATGCTTCTTTTCGTAACAGCACCTGGCTTTACTGGAGATTACCACACTGCAAGCAACAGCACAGGGTAACCTCTTTTAATCTACACAAAAACTAATGTTTGACGGTTTTTCCTGTACCAATACTTACCACAGGCAACATAATCTCCATTGGAGGCCAGGCCTACAAAGTTCTTCTCGTTGATGTGACCCTTGAAGGAGCGCAGGCAGTGAGGTTTGTTGACGTTCCACAACTTTAGCTGGCTGTCTGTTGAGCTGCCAGTTAAAAACGAAATGGTGCAAACAAACAATGAGACAAGAACAGCCAGGGGATTTGGTCAGGCTTTTTTTTTGTTCATCTTCAGAAAAATAAAAAATGACCACACAGAGGTGTTACCACATTATATTAGTGAACTGTGAAGAAGAGCAGGGCAACATAAGTTAACTCTTCATATACTGAAAAAGGGCAAAAATTTTAAAGCCCTGCAGCAATCACTGTCTGTCAGAGGGTTGTTATGGGATTATCTGCAGCTCTTTTAAGCTGTAAGGCTGTATGGATTTCTGTCGGATATTCTCTGCATTAACTCAAATGATGGGAGCAACTATGTGCTGATCCTCCAGCTTAACTGTCTTACTGAGATGTCAGACAACAAGACTGTCTGTGCGATATGTGATATGTGTCCTCTCCTTGGATCAGGACATACATGAAAAAGCAGGAAAAACACACTGAGTGAGCACTCAGGACATTTACGGCCATCAGACGGTACAGTAAGAGCACATAGTTCGGGTGTGTTGGATGAATGTCTTAAACGGATCAGCTGCAGTGAGTGGAAATCACTCCACGACTGATACAGTGTCAGCTTGGAATCACATCATGTATGTCATAAAGTTTGGATATGAATTTACAATTGACCCTTTGTTGGCTCTCTGATCGTCCACTGACCAACCAATCGGAATCAGCAGCCATGTAAAGTTACTCCAGTCAGACAACTTTGGTTATGCAGATTCTACTCTGATGCATCTGTGTGAAATAATTATCTTAATTTATTTATTTTTTATTTAACCTTTATTTAACCAGATAAAAGACCCATTGAGATCAAAATCTCTTTCACAAGGGTGACCTGGCCAAGAGGTCAGCAGCACACGTCAGAACTGAAAAAAAACATATTAAATGGTGGTAATGTACAATAAATTAGAATACACATATTTTGTGAGTGCAAGATTTTGCAATAAAGTGCAGTAATTATAACATAAATAACAATTCAGGAACACAGGCACTGTTCAAAGGTCTCACGCTGTTTATCCATCATCATGGACCGAAAGGCTCCAAGTGAGATGAGCTCTGAGAGCTTCAGTTCAGTCTGTAAAGAGTTCCTCACTGTGGGGGCAGCAAAACTGAACGCTTCAGTTCTGACATGAGGAACTGAAAGATGAAGAACGTCACAGGACCGTAAGGCATAGTGGCTTTTAGTTCTCTGAAGAAGAGTACATAAATAAGAAGGAACTAAGCCAAGAAGAGCCTTGTAAATCAGCATCAGCCAGTGCGTATACCTTCGCGCACTTAAGGAAGGTAAACCAGATTTGACATACAAGTCACAATGATGCGTGAGGCGGCCATCACCAGTGACAAACCTCAAGGCGCTGTGATAAACAGTGTTCTAGGACTGGAGACATTTAAGTGGAGCACCCATATACAGCACATCTCCATAATCAATCAAAGGAAGAAATGTTGCTGACACAAGTAGTTTCTGGGCTCTGAGTGAAAAACAGGATCTATTTCTGTAGTAGAACCCGATCTTCACACTGAGCTTGGCAACTAACCTTGTAATGTGTGCTTTAAAAGAAAGCTCACGATCCAGAAGGAAACCCAGGTATTTATAACTGGAGACCAGCTCGATTGGGTTTCCTTGTTGAGTTACAACAGTCGGGATATTCACTGGTAACTCATTTGAATTTGAGAAGACCATGAGCTTAGTCTTCTCTGTGTTTAAAACCAATTTCAAAGTTCTCAGACGAGACTGTACAACATTAAAAGCAGCCTGTAAAAATTCAAAAGCCTGAGTGAGTGAGGATGAACAGCAATAAATAATGGTATCATCTGCATAAAAATGATAAAATGCATTTGACACATTAGCACACAGACTGTTGATATATATTGAAAATAAAATGGGTCCCAGAACTGAGCCTTGGGGCACCCCTTTGGTAACATCCAGAACAGCGGAGGTGGATCCAGCCACCTGCACACACTGTGTTCTGTTTGTTAAATAATCGCTGAACCAATAAGTGGCAGCTTTAGAAATACCAATGCTATGTAAAGTTTTAGTCAAGAGTCTGTGGTCTACTGTGTCAAAGGCTTTAGACAAATCAATAAAAAGAGCAACACAGTATTTCTTACTGTCCAGAGCCTCAATAAAATCATTTAAAACTTTAAGACCAGCTGTAGCAGTGCTATGCTGTTTTCTAAAACCGTATTGGAACAATGATAAAATATTATTTGACTCTAAAAAATCCTTTAGTTGATCACTGACGATCCTTTCAAATACTTTAGCTAAAATACATAGTTTGGAAATCGGTCTGTAATTATCAACTTTAGTGGGCTCACCCCCTTTTAACAGGGGGAGAATGAAAGCAGACTTCCAAACTTTAGGGATTTTATGACTGATAAAACTCAGGTTAAAAATATGTGCCAGAGGCTCAGCAATAAAATCAGCAGCCAATTTTAAAAAGAAAGGATCGACATTATCAGGCCCAGCAGCTTTTCCTGTATCCAGTCTCTTCAGAGCACTCAGAACCTCAGAGGCAGTCACAGCAGTAAACTCAAATGGACAGGTGATGCCACCACTTGCAGATGCTGGGAACAAGGGTGAGTTTACACTGGGAGGGTCAGCATTCGTCAGCTCAGGATGGAAGGACTCAAACAAGGAGCCAGCAGAGATAAAATGATCATTAAAACAATTTAAAATAGCTGTCTTATCAGACATGGGGCCAGAATCTGTTATTAAAGAACTTGGCAGTTCACTAGTCATCACATGACTATTTGAATTTAAGACCTGCCAGAATTTTTTGGGGTCATTCAAATTTTTTGTTGATTAATTTTGTTCAACATTGAAAATCACGGAGAAAACTCGCCTACACTTAGAGGTAAGAGGAAAAATAATACTGACATTTGTTGTTAAGGGAATATTTAACAGAAATAAAAATGCATTTGTTGAAATTAACAGCCGATGTAGGATGACATCACTAATTTACCAGTAATATTTTAGTTTTTCTAACTGTTTCATAAAGATTCTTGGTTTTCTTTATACATCTTACTGTAGCTTTGTCTTTATTCTTTCACTGAGGACTAATTATTTAAAAGAATCAAATCAATTAAATATAAATAAGTCAGTATGAAAGTGAGTAATTCTTAATTGTTTCAAATGGGAGATAGATCAGCAGCAATAGACTTATTAACCCTAGCAGGGTTCCCACTCTTCCTGAGAAATCACTTTCCAGGACTTTTCCAGGACGTTTTCCAGTGTCACATAACCAACTGAAGTTACAATATTGGTGTGGGCAATTTTCAAGTTAATCTAGCCCCCTAAAAAACAAGATTAAAAGTTGATGACAAATATCTCTTGCTAGTTCCACTGTATCATACTGAGCTTAACATTAATTTTTTTCTAACTCTCAGGCATGAACATTGTCTGCTAGCTGTCTTTTTAGTCTGGTTTTTATGTGGTGTCTCACTATTATAAATGTATGGTTTATACTTTTTTAAAATCTTTATTTAATCTGCTTTTTTTTGAGTTTTTTATTTTTTATTCTTAAACTTGCATTATTTTAAATGCTCATATTTTATGGCTAAGAGTGCATTAGTTACCAAGTACATTTTTACTTCATTTCCTATGTTTGATTTTTGTTCACTAACGAAGTAGAAGGAAGATAAATAATTTCTAGGACAATTCAAGCTTTTCCAGGACATTTCACTTTTTTCCTCATTTTCCATATGTTTTCCATGGCTGGAAACTTGGTCAATCATTTTCCAGGTTTTCCAGGATGTGTGGGAACCCTGCCTAGTAACAGTTACTAAGGGGGGGTGGAGCTTTATGAGGGGTCACTTCCTGTAAAGGGTGGAGCTTGACAAAGGGTCAACTGAAAAACCATTTTGCACTCAATGTGCAGTACTTGTAATCCAAATAAATTACTTTTAATATTTCATTACTCAACGTATATGAAAAAAATCTGACATTAAACATGATGACTAAGACAACCATCTGAAAGGCCCTCTTTATACATTTTAGGACCCCCCAGTATATCTTCTTTTCTAATCAGTTACATTACCGACAAAATTACAAAATGCAACTGGAAAGTCTTAGCTAGTGCAAACTCTTTTTATCATTGCAAAGTAATTCAGATTTTTGAGCAACAACAAATAAAGAAGCAATGAACAAAACCTTACAAAAATCACATCCATAAAGAAGCAGAATTTGAAATTTGGAAAATATGCTATTTGCACAAAATGACTGTTTGCTTTGTAAAATTAGAAGAAGTAATGCTCCCAAGAGTAAAGGAAATGATTAAAAATGAAAACAGGCGATAAAATTTGATACCTTTAATTTTGCATTCGAGAATTTTTATTGTTTTTTTAAAGGCCATAAATTTTGCTCACTTGGTTTATCATCTCTATTTTTTAAGACTCTGCAGACACTGTGTTACTAAATGTCTAAAACTCGGAAAAAAAGTTCATTCATTTAATAAAAGTAGATGTTGTCTTATATCAAGCCTGCAACTAAAATAAGAAAAACTGGCATAGGACTTTGTGTTCCTTAACAGTGGAAGGATGTACATGATTTGGCATCTGTGATGACTAAAATTAGTCTGGAAATGTTGACATGTCAGTTTTTGCAGGGGTCTTGCATACTTCATCAATTACTCACCATGAACTGTGCAAATCACATGCAATTACTTTGTAAATGTGTAAATAATTCTTATAGAGTAGCTTTTAGTTTTATATTCCAGTCTTTATATAAATAATAACCCACATACTGTTTTAATACTTAGTCAATTTTTTATTTATCAATGCTGTCCCCTTTGCTGTGGTAACACTGCATATTTCCCCATGTGGGATGAATAAAGCTTTATTCTATTCTATTCTATTAATGTTAACATATTATTTTAGGTTAAACTTAAAGGAAAATACCTTTGAACGTGTTTAACCTAAAATAACTTCTCACACAAATATACTTTAGTTCAGTGCTGATGGAATAAAATGCTACAGTGACTTACGCGGAGACTATTTCCTCCCCGTTGACAAACTTGGCGTAGGACACGGCCTTCCTGTGGCCTTTGAACACCATGATTGGCTGCTTAGTGTTGCGTAGATCATAGTAGTGGACGCAGTGGTCTGTAAGCCAAGAGAGAAAGACAGTTATGGTATGCATTCAGATGGGAGCTGGAAAAAGCTGAAGTATGGGGCTTTTGTCTCAGTGTCAGATGTATCCTGTATCCAGTGATGAATGGTGGTGTTAAAGCTTTGTTGACAATTTTTTAAAATGTGTGTTTCTAACAGGCCATGCACTCTCCATCAGCTCCGTTGTGACTGATTGGTGCGCTGTGCCTGCTGGCTTTATTTCTAATGCACTAACTTCACTTCAAACTAAAACTCCAAGGTCAAAGCAGGTTTCTTTTCCAGGCTTAGTGGACTTGGACCTCGGAGACTCGGGGAATGGGGTAAATAAGCCAGAGCAATTCCCCGCTGGATAACAAAGAGTTTCTGTGTTACTCTGTTAGCTACTCGAAGGATTGTTCCTGTGTACGAGAGAATAGTTCTTATTGAAGTTATTACTCCTTTGAGAGGGTAACAAATGGTGGTTTTTAGAGTTTTGACTGGACCACCACAGTCAGTGCGACCCCCGCAAAGAAAATCAAAATACTGAGAAAAACTGCAGAAAGACGTGTGCAATCTGTCGATACTGAGGTATTTCAGTGAGAACGAAACATTTATGTTGTTTGTTTCTGATTAATTTAAGATGCAAACCTGTTTATATACTTTTAAGCTTCTCAATTAATAATCACAAAAAAGGACTAGACAATATATTAAGCTTTAAGGCGTATTCATCAATTTTCTTTTTTTTTAACAAATAGATTAAAACGATATCAGTTATGTTGATGAAGTTTATCATAACACTGATTTAAGAAATAGATAGAAGCCTGGTCTAATGCTAAGGAAAATATTGCTTGCACTAACAACTACTAAAGGAATAAGCTTTTAAACAAGATTATTTCAATCAATCAATCTTTATTTGTATAGCTCCAGTTCATAACAAGTGTTATCTCAAGGCACTTCACAATAGAGCAGGCTGAAGCCATACTCTTCATTTTATAGATACACATATATGCATATATACAAATACATATAATAAATATATTTGTATATACACATACATACATTCAGAGAAGTATCCATATAGGCAAGGGACTAAAATCCCATTTGTCTCTGCCGAATACACTCAATCAATCA
This sequence comes from Cetoscarus ocellatus, assembly GCA_037902135.1. Classification (NCBI taxonomy): domain Eukaryota; kingdom Metazoa; phylum Chordata; class Actinopteri; order Labriformes; family Labridae; genus Cetoscarus; species Cetoscarus ocellatus. The sequence continues at coordinate 2,351,019 of JBAMNC010000305.1, read as the reverse complement.
GTCAATCTTTATCTGTACAGCACCTTATTTGTTAAATATAAATTTATTGGAGGTAAGCCCATTTATTTAAAATGTGGGCAAAAGGTCAAATCATTTTTCATTATTCAATTTTATTTCATGCCATTCCAAGAGCATTTTTAATAATAAATAAAATAAATAATTTCCAAAATATTAACTCTGATAGTGTCACCAATTAGTTTTTTTTTTGTTTAGAAATACTTATCTAAAAATAATATAAAGTGAATTGCCATTGAGCTAAGAAAGAATTTTTAATTTTTTTTAAAATTTATTTTAACTTTATTTGACCAGGAAGTCCCATTGTGATAAAAAAATCTCTTTTACCTGGCCAAGGTGACAGCCAATACAATGTAACAGAATAAAAAAAAAACCACAACAAAACATTAAAAAAACACAACATCTCACATTTTAAAACATCTTTCAAATGTACAGACACCTCTCAAGAAAAACAGCGATACTTCTCTATTACCACGCTCTTTATTGCCATTTTAAATTTCTCAGCGAGATCAATGAATCTCTTAAGTGTTTTTGGAGGTTGTTTTATACCCAAGATCTGGAAGAGCTCAAACTGTAAAAGCGCAGCAGGTAACCAGTAGAGCTGAAACAAAGACATGCCCAGCCCCATCCCATACATTTATAACATATTTTGTACTAACAGTTTGAGGAATTATTCACATTTCTCTGATCTTACCTGCACAGCCAAACGCCAGATGATACCTGGAGGTTGGACTGAATTTAACGCAGCACACGTTTGCCTTTGCTTCAATGCTGGCGACTGAGTTATCCAGATTAGTCGACCATAATTTTACTGAAACAAAAGAAAAGACAAGGAAACAGTATATCATGAGTTCAGTAAGATGTGGTCACTGAGTAAAGGTGAGCAAAGTTAGATTTTTACCTTTAGCATCATCAGAACCTGAGGCTAACAGCTTTGGGTCCATCAGATTGAAGTCCACGCTCCAACATCTTTTTTCATGTTCCTTAAGACAGAACAGAGGAGGCGTTAAAGCTGTTTAACTGGTTTTATTTAGTTTAATGATAGCTCAGTTATAAGACCATAACATCCCACCTGGTAGACTTTGGACCTTTGGCCCGTGAATCCATCCCACAGGATGACGGTACCCTCATAGTCACTGCTTGCCAACAGGTTCTTGTGATAACTGCTCCAGCTGATACAGCTGCAGCAAACAACAACAGGAAGGATTGTGACTGAAATCAAACATCCAATCAGGTGATGTGCTCATGATAAAAGTCCTAGTTATCTGAGTTTAACTGTTCAATGAGTTAATTTACTGACTGATGACAGAGAGCGCTTTAGTATCCAAAGTTTGACTTTTGTTAAAGCAGTTTATTATCTACGCAAACACAAAGATTAGGTTCAAAAACACCATCGATCCACCATTTTAAATATTGAATACATTCTCAAGGTCAGTGGTTCTCAACTGGTCTGGCTTTGGGACCCACCATCACCACTTTATGTCGAGGATATTGAGGAAAATTTTCAACTTCTCAAATGTATGAAATAAAAAGATGCTACATTTGAAGTCTGAGATGGAAAAGAACATCCTAGCAACACAAAAAAAGTTTAATTAGAAACCAAAATAACCTTCATGTGGTGATGCTAGAGAGGGAAATATTCCCTTTTAGCGCCCAGCCTCTGGAATAAGCTCCTTGCCGAAATGTGTCTTATTTCTGACCTGGGCCTTTTCAAATCTAGACTGAAAACGTATTTATTTAGGATGGCTTTTAATACCCAGTAGCATGGTGACTCTTTTACTTTATTTTATTGTATTGTATTTTATTCTATTATTGCTTTTATTGTTTTGATTGCTTTTTATTGTTTTTTTTTATTTTTTCCTTTTTATTTACCATCTATTGTAAAGCACTTTGGTTCACCAAAAGGGTTGTTGTATAGGGCTGTATAAATAAAGAACATTTACAATTAAACACTCAATTAGCTGCATTTTAACTGAAAACAATAAGTGCATCTGAGGAACACAAGGCTTCAAAGACTATGAATCTAACTGTAGCTGTGAAAACCCTGCGCCAGTGGAAACATAACGAACAGCCCTGTATTAAAAACATTCCTTTATCAGCACGAAATAAGCCCAGGCTACCACAACACAACACAACACACTTCAGCCCTTTCATTTAACAGAGTCAACAGAGCGTCCATGCTAACAACATGAAACAAAAAAGTCCTGCTATTGAGAAGTTGTTTCAAAAAATCTTAAAACATGTAGCTTTAGCTGAGTACCTGCTTATTAAACAAATAACAAGCACCTTTCTATTAAAAAAGGTGTTAATTAGCATTTAATTAGCACCACCTATTGATAAGGAGTGTGAATAGATAGCGGTCCAATGCAAAATAATAGCACAGGATCTTCTCCCAACACTTTTTGCCCAGGCAAAGGCTCGCAACCCACTAAAAAAGGGTCCATGAGCCACATTTGGGTCACATCCCACCAGTTGAGAATCACTACTCAAGGCCATTCAATATCAGTTTGATCTGTGCTTTGGCAAAATAAAGCTATAGTCTGACTGAAATATACGTTGTTTTTTTGCCATTATGAGTTATTCATTTAATAATTCATTTATTTACACCGATCACCATTATCTGTTGCTGCACTGATAAATAGTCCTTCTGGGGATCATAACACAACATCCAGAGAGTTCTGTCACACTGTAGCCGTTACCGTCAGAGTGCATGTAAATATAAACAGGAGTTCAGACTGAGTAAAGAGTGCACGTATCTGCTTCTCTGACTTTGTTTACCTGATTTTGGAGTTGCAGGTCATCTCATTAACAGGGTAGTGGATGTCGACTGCATCCTGGATCACTGTGCCGTACTCAAACACTTTAATTTTCTTTGTCACACCAGCGATGGCAAAGTAGTCACAGTCACGGTCAAACTCAATACTAGAACACAACAAAGGACAGAGATTTGGATAAAGAGGACAGACAGAAATAGTTCATTTTTCTCTAATAATTTACATGAGAGTTTGGAGAAAAAAAAACAATTCATATAAAGTAATGTTAAGAATGTATTCTGACTTTACTTCACATTAAAACCTCAAAAAACACGTAAAACCCAAAGTCCACACAGCCCCAGAATCACCTTATCCTTCCCAAACAAAAATACCCATTATAAACAGCAAGACTGTGTTAAAACAGGGTACTGCCTCTGCAAGCTTTTGTGCAGCTCTCGTCAAAGTGTGACGGTTGTAAGAGGGCTTCACAAGGGCTTTATGAGTCTGCCATTTCTTCCTGTGCTTAAAACAATGCTCCCATGTGGTGACTAAACTGTGTCACAGTTTAACTTTGCAGTTTTTGATACAGAGTTAAGAAGCTGCAGCTGCCATTTCCAATACTTGTGTCAAAAATGTTATTGTAGCACTCAGATCTCAGATTTGATTTTCCCCCTACAGGTCTTTTTCAGATGACACTGTGTCCTCACTGAAAACTATGTCATGAGAAGTAAGTGAGGGACAGAGAAAGACAAACAGGTAGGAGTGTATTATTAAAGGCTGCACTCAGGATTAAGGCAACTTTTCATAAAAAATAAACATTTAAAAATCATTTCATCAGGTCTGGGGATAGAGTTAAACATTAAATTTTCACCATTGGCAGAAAAAAACCCTTCTAAACTGTATTAAAAGTGAACACCAGGGTTGTCCCGATACTGTATAACTAAATATACTGGATTGGGACCAATGTGAGGATTTCTTAATTGATCAGGGAGCAGGATTGATACTGATCATCTCACCCTGATTGTTTACATCTGGTTTGAGCTAACTTTACATCAGGCCGTAAATTAGGAAGTGATGTAGCAGAAGCAGCTCTGTGGCTAACATGTCATCCGTCTGAAAATACTTAGGATACAAAGGAATGAGAGTCCAACGGCCACTATAAAAGTACAAATATTGTTAATAAAATAAAATAAATGAAAATATAAAGAAACATTTACTCCAATATTTCCAGTGACAAGAGAAATACCTAGCATCACTTAATGAGGGTTAAGTCAGTGACATCAAAATGTCATTTTCAGACAGAGATAATCGGCACATAAGTCGGTACATTACATTTCTAAGAACAGCATGAAATGCATGAACAGAATTTGTCTTTATTTTTATGAGTTTTACAAGAGTACTAGTTGGACTTAGTTAAAATGAATTCATAAGGGCATCTTGTTACTTTGTTTACTGAATTTGAAACTGAAAACAAACAAACAAAATAAAACATTGCGCAGCTGTATAGTCTATGTAAGTGTAAATATGGAATCAAGACTCAGAATTAAAACTTGGATCAGGATCAGGGGCTGAAAAAGCTGATTGGGACATCCCGAGTGAAAACCCTTTTGTTGTCTGAGTAATCTATCGTTTTGTGACTGATGAGAATAACATCTGTTAGTGTGACAAACTATTCTGGAAGATGATCCTAAGAAACAAATTCGATCTGTGCTGTCCTCAATGATACAAAAACTGAAGCTGTTCATTTCTTACAAACCAAAACGTCCCTTCTGGGAAAAAGTAATAGAATCCATTGGAAAGTCTTTTGGTATAGCAATATCCAATAAATGTAAACATGATTTCATAGTAGTTGAATGGTGTTCATTATGTCTTTAGTTCCTTATAAATATATATATAAATATATATATATATATATATATATATATATATATTTATTTTTTTATTTATTTATTTTTTTTAATCCGAAAAAAATACATGTCTATGATAAAAGAAAAAAGTAAAATATTTATGATTTCATAGTAAAGGTGGGGGTTGTCACAGCTGCTAGAGTTATCCTTAGGTTATGGGAAACCACAGCTATACCAGATACTAAAAAGTGGACGGAGCTCATGTTAGAAATAATATCATATGAACAAATGTTAGCTAGATTATTAATGAAAGTGAGAAGTTTAATAAGACCTGGGAGTGTTTTCTGGTGCAAAACCGCATTAGTACATAGTCAAAATGAATCTGCTGCAACTGTTTAATAAGAATATGCTTTTATCATCTAAAGGTACAAATACATCAAAGGCCTGTTGTGTACCTTATTTTATTATATTATTATTCATATATATATATATATATATATATATATATATATATATATATATATATATATATATATTTTTTTTTTTTGTTAATTTTTGTGTGTTTGATTAATTTATTTTGTCATTTTGTCTATTCTGTAAAGCCAAGGTGGATATACTGTCTGTATGACGTTTGTTGGAAAAGGAAAATAAAAACTTTTATGTTTTTTATGTCATTGGGTATCCACTCATATTTTCACCTGTGGGTCCTCGGGACTCCCTACACTGAAAACTTGTCAACATCACAGCAGATTTAAAGCATGTTAATGTTGATTATCACACACTTGACATTCACAGGTCATTGTCACAGAGTGTGAATACTTCAGTTACAGTTTAATCCGTTCTTTATGTACCTGGAAACAATACTGGAGCCGTTGTAGAGGTCACTGGCGTAGGAGAGGGTGGCGAGCGGCCTTACAGAGTTGTAGCGTGTGAACTTTGACAGACACTCCATGAAGTCATCCAGCTGGTTCAGGTTCCTGCCCTCATCTAAACACATCATACAAACAATATTAGTTTAATACTGACAGGAATAAGTGAAGACATGAAAGAAAATGTCATCATGCTTTTAGTAAAAGAAGTTTCTTGAGAAATTTTAACAGCAAGTTATCTCTGAATACATTTGTTCAGTATCAATACACAAAAACCTTTTGGACTGAATGCCAACATATCAGATTTCCCGGGAAGTCTTTTGGCTTGTTTTGCAGAAAAACAGAAAAAAAAAAACAGAAAACTGTAGACATGTTTTAAAGTTCAGATCTGAGACTTCATGAGAAAAAGTGTATTTGTGACAGCAGGCAGAAAGGAGTTTGTGGTAGCTGTAGTCTTCATCTGAAGTTAAAATATATATTTAGCAGAAACATTGTGTGGGCAGAGAAATCAGACATCCACAGAAATGAGTCCTCATGTCCTCCTTTCAGGTTATCACACTAAAATGTTTCATCTGATGTGCAGAATGAATACACTAAAGAAGTGGATCTCCACAGTTGGGTTGGGACTCAAACAAGGTGGAATTTTTTGTTTTCAGTGGGTAGTAATAAATAGTCAAAACATCTATGATGGGCATCATCAAATAGTGGAGCCTAATCCACATCTGGATCTGGCTGCTGTTACCCAGATTCACTACCAAGCACTTCTTATTGGTTTTTAATGTTTCTAATTCCTTTCTGTCCTCGTACATTGTTTTACAGCTTTTCTCCATTTGAATGTTTAATTCTTTTTATGTCTCACTGTTTTAATCTTCTTTTAACTTTGGTCCTCTTGGTTTCATGCTGTCTTCTTGTATTGACTTTTCTCTTATGTTCTTATACTGTAATGCTTTTCTTTTCGTGTTTGGGTCATCTACGTTGGGTGGGTTTATTTGTTGTTTGGGTTCTTGTGCTTTGCTCTTAAGTCTGTTTCTGTATTTTGGTAAAAAACACAATAACACAAATATAACTGTAGTACCAAGATAATATAAACTAAGGTTGTCACAATATTAGAATAGTAAACTTTGATATAATACCAGAAAATAAATACAATATTCAATACATGTTTTGATACCACAGCATAAATTTTAAAAACTAGAAAGCACTGGGAGAGCGCAGACCTCCGCCAAGCACCACAGTTCCCCCTATTTGTCATTTGCACCATAAATATTAGTCCCAAATTTATTATGACTACATCTTTAGATTCCTTGACCATGAAAACATACCATTAGCAACTGGATTCATAATGATATCAATATTAGTTCAGTAGTCACGAAAATCGAATTTTCCTTAATGGCGGTTTTCTTCTGGATCTACCTCCCTAGCTTTTGAAGATACAGCAAATCTGTTGGCATATTCCAGATTCCACAATGCCTTGGCTATTTAATGGTGTTTGTTGCGTGTTTATAGCTTCATTTGTTCTCTTCCTATGATGAAAATTCCAAAGGTCCCCTATTTTTTCATATTCTGGATCATAGTATCTGGAATTATTCCTTTATCCGGATCAGTCTTTGATATACTGTAGAGAATGTTAGAAACTTGTCCTGTATTTTTTTTTCCCAAGTGCCCTGACCATTATTTGTGGAGTTATATGCAGAAATGTCGAAAATGGCCCTATCTCCCAATGTTAAAGAATCCTTTAAAAAATTCCTGGATCCAGACGGAGATCCGGATCGCCTCCAAAATCTAATCATTTGTTCCTTATCCCAATCCGGACAATCCCTGAAAATTTCATCACTATCCATCCATAACTTTTTGAGTAATGTTGCTAACTAACTAACAGACAGACAGACATAACCATTGTTATAACCATTCTTTTGTGTTGAAATAAATAAAAAGAAAAAAAAGAACATGACAATAAACCCATATTTGAAGGAAAAAATTAATTGTCATTCTAGGTTAAGCAGTTCTTCTCTATAATGTGAATAAAATCAAGCCCTGGGTTAAACCATCTCACTCTAAATCTGTTTTGTGAGATTCAATATTTTTGATTCAATTAACAGGAAAATTTGGTGGTACTGTATTATTTAAAAAAATATGGTACTGACAATGTCCTTTTGGGAAGGGGTGTTGGACTTGTGGTTGAACTATTGGCGAAAAAGTTCCTGTAAACCCAACACTGTGTATTCTTAATATCTATATGGATGACTTTGTAGTTTTAAAAGTGTAAAGTGTCTGCATAATGTGTGGTTTTTGGAGCCTTAACACTGCAGAGCAGTTTCATGAAAAAACAAAGCAGACATGTTGTGGTAGTTTCTGGAGGTTGAATGGATTGACACTCTATCTTGTTCTTGGAGGGATAAACTATTTCTCAAAGGACAAACTTGACAAGTTTTGGAATATATGGAACATTTTTTATTAACTTCCTGGAAACCACTGACTTGCAACATGAGGACTGGTTTTAGGCAAAGAACTGAATACCACTGAGGCTGCTTTTAAAACTTATTTTTATTCAGTTTTAGATTTTATTTAATTCATTATCATTAATATTCATTGTCTTCTTTATCACTTCTGTTTTTATAATTGTTTCATGAGAGTCATTAAATCATTACTTTTTATTTGCTTTTAATATTATTTATTTTTAGTTATCTTTATTATTTCCTCTTTTTATAGTATATGTTTAATTGTTATGTTTCATGTCTATAAAAGAAAAACAATGAACAGATGTTAAAAAATATATGGTATTTTTACATTAGTCTATTTTAAATGCTGCGACTTTTCTAGCATTGACTGTATCTTTTACAGCTGCCAGGAAGGTCACAGACCAACAAATTATACTGAAATAGTTAGTAGATGATAGTAAAAGATAACGAAACATAACGCAATAAAAAAATGAGTCACGACAACCACATAGGACTGTTTAGATTTGCTGAAGAGTTTGTCTGATGACTGTAGGTAGAGGCCGGCTAGCTATACCCACTGACCTCCAGAGTTTTAACTAAGCTAATTAGCAGTGGGCCAGCTCTGCCCGTCTCTTCCTTGTTACTGCACGCAGGGTCAAAAGAATGGAGTCTATCTGCTTGTCATGGACTCAGGAGTGAGGAAAGACATGAAAATGAAGTTGGTTTATCGCTTTAAGTAATGCAAAGTTTTACAAATTACAGTCATAGTATCCATTAAGGAGTTGGTGGTACCTTTAATTTCTCAATTATAACACACCCTAAATCATAACCCCCCCCCCCAGTTTTTCATGCTTTTTTTCAGGAAAAACAATGTATACAACTAGAAAAGCACTCAGAGAGCGCAGACCTCCGCCAAGCAGCTCACTTCCACCCATAAATTGTGATTTCCACCCAACATTATAGTCCTATATTTATTTTATATGCACATTGTGGAATGAAAAATATCAATCTGCAAGAAGTGTGATTTATTGTTGATATAAATATCATCCAATAGAGTGACCTAGTTAGTAGTGGATCTTATAACTTGTTGACTGAACCAGTTTGCTGCTGCTTGTACAGATGTTGGTGTTGTGCACGCCACAGCGCTTCCAGTGGGGGATGTCGCCAGCCTGTCGGTCGGAGCAAAGCCACAGTGCTTCAGTGCATGGCGCGTTTACTCTATGTGGACTTTGGGGGTTAGGTTTTTACTCACACACACACACAGACTTCTGCTATGACTGACTATTTCCTATTTCCGTACTGACATTATCATTCACCTTCTTTCGAGAGAGCAAACGGCACATCTGGAGGGACTGCGAGCAAGCAGAGCTGCCCCACATGTTTCTATAACGTTAATGGGTTCACAGTGATGTTACTAGTAGTTGTGAGATGTAGAGGACTGGGATGTTTATTACAATTTCATGAGAGTCTGCTGAGAAATCAAGGCTCCAGGAACAGGGTCGGGCTTTCTCCATCGTCAAAACGTTTCCTCCTCTCCTCTGTCTGTGAGCAGAAATCTGCATGCCCCAGTTTTCAGTGCTGATTGGCTGATTGCTGTGCCGTGCCTCTGCGTGTAACCAGAGCGTGTAACCAATTGGATGGTGCCGTGGGTGGGACAAAATACGGCCCAGTGTTAAGTAATGGGACTTCATCATAAACTTCAATGTTTTTTTGTGACGTCAATCTGGATCGGACCAGCACCAAAATTTAATGGCTTCTTCCTTGGACCAAACCACACCTCTGGCAAAAATTCTCATGCAAATCCTTCCAGTGGTTTTGGTGTAATCTTGCTAACAGACAAACAAACAAACAAACAAACAAACAGACAGACTCTGGCGAAAATATAACTTGGAGGTAAATATAGCATGCACCCAAATTTTGCCCAAACCTTACTCTCTCAGACAACTCAAAAATTACCTTTATTCAAAGTTTTAATCAAAGAAATTTCAGTATTTTCACAACAAATACCTACACGATTTTCTCTCTCAACCGGATGCGGAAACACCTTTTGCTTCACACATGCGTAATTACTCGATTTCTGCCCGTAGTAGTAGTGTACCAACCAATCAGAGAGCAGCTATCAACATGCCAATTTGTTTGACCAATCACAGCACAGCTATTTTGCATCCCCTTGCTCACAAGATGGCAGCGCTCTGTGTTTGCACGTGAGTGGTACCGTAACACTTGAGAATTACATGATCATTACACAAAGGTAAACAAATTAAGACCCAAAATATTGGATTAGAACAGTTTAACAGTCAGTTTAATAAGAATTACACAAGTTTGGTGGAAATGTTTTGCAGAGAGAGAGAATATTTTGGCTTTTTGTATCAGATGTGTTGTAATCACAATGTTGGGAGACGAAATATTTTACATACTTTGCTTGTGTATAATACACACCTGAAAATGAGACCTTATTTTAGAGCAAAAAAATGCACGTTATAAATGAGAAATTACGGTAGTTTTTGAGGATACATCAGTTAAGAATCAAGGCACTTCAGGATTCAAAACTTGTTGTGTTGTCAGCATTAACAGTGAGACTAGTGTTTACCTGTGATTCGTGACATTTTGTTGGAGAAGTAGCACTGTTCAAGATCTTCAAAATGTGCCGTCAGCCTCTTCCTCCGCGACGCCAGTGTGCTGTTGTACCATGTCTGCCTTTTCCCCTGAAAAACAATTCGAAGTATTTGAGAGAGCAGTCACCTCAGCTTTACTTCTTCTGACATTTACTCTGTAACAACTCCTCTCAGGCTCAACCAAGAGCGCGTTTTTCCTTCTGTTAGCATTTAAGTAAAACATATGCATAAAGTCGACAGGCTCTTGGGTAAATAAGACACCATGGGTTCATCTGGATCTGTCAAAGTTTGTGGTAACAGCACAGGAACTTCTTCATGCATTCACTTCGAGGAAAAATCAGTGACCTCCTTACATAATATGAAACTTTCAAACAGAAATCAAATAAATACTTCAGCAGATAAGAAGTTGGGTGAAATCCAACTAAATGGTTTACAGATGTGACCCTCAAAAATGATCTGAAAGCCTTTTAAGAGAAATCACTCAATAAGAATTTGTGTTTCTGTGAACTACCTGAGTTGTTCCACCAAATCCTGGAGGCTGGTTGTAGTCAGGCGGTTCGATAATACTACTGCAGCTGCTCAACAAATTAAAAACATAACAGGAAGACACAACAGTTACACTGAGATCCAGACCTTCTTGGGATATGAACCATATTAGTATAAAACTTGCAGAAAGACAAATAATCAAGATAAAGTGAGTGTTACTGCTTGTGCTGCTGTAATGGTGTGCTCAGTTGCCGTATAAATGTCAAAACTGGTGAGACCACAGAGGTGAATCATACCTCGGAGCTGGAGAGGGAGCCTCGACATTCGGCACAGTACACTCAGCCTCCATCATCGGAGAGTACAACCCGCTCATTTCCTGGAAAACAACACAAAAATAACATGTTTGTTTATCTCCAGCAGAGATGATGAGAAGATCCAGTTTTCACCGTCTGACAAAATAGTATGTTTTTATAATTATTTTGACTGCTCCTTTCCTTCTAGAACAAACTGAATGAGGGTCCGTAAACAAAAACACAGAAGGATTTTTACCTCTACACGCTTGATGTCATCTTCAAGAAAGTTGAGCTCCTTCTGCAGTTGCTCAAGTTGCTGTTAAAAGAGCAAAATACATGAACAAATATGCCTGGATTTGGAAGTTTATAAAGCATTTGCATAGAAAGAATGTTCTCAAGGGGTGATAGCCTAGCAGTTATAGCCATGCACCCCACATACAAGGGCCTATGACCTTTAAAAGGATACTTCAGGAATTTATACGTGGGGTACATGACATTAGTCTGAACATAAGCTGAAGTGACAGAGATTAGCTCTGCATCTGTACAGAAAGAGCCAGCACAGAAGCTACAGAGATATATTGCTGCAGATGGGGCCGACTCCACTTTGCATAATTGTAAAGAAAATGCATATACTGTATTTTTATTTTGTATAAGTTGCACTTTTTTCCACAATTTGGTTGGTCCTGTGACTTACAGTCAGGTGCAACTTATATATCAAAATATACATCATTTAACATGTTTTAAACATTAACTGACATACATGAACCAAGGAGTAAACATTACTGTCTATAGCTGCTAGAGACAGTCTAGACGAGGCCAGACATAAACAAAATGCCCCCAAAATGAAAATCCTATTCTAACAAACTGCAGGTAGTAAAATATGCAGCAAGTAATCGAGCAGAAATAAAGTTTGGAGTGAGTGAGAAACTTGTGAGGGACTGGCAAAAAGCAGAGGTTACTCTTACTGCAATGGAGAAAAGGAAGAAAGCTAATAGCGGGCCGAAAGCAAGATGCCCAGAGCTGAAGGAACGAGTTCACAGATGGGTGCTTGAACAACGGGCTGCTGGGGGAGACTTGTTACAGGCCCATTTATGCTCTAACATTAAAGACAGATCCGGATACGGACGGAGCCTCCTGTCTGTGCTCTGCGTTCATTTCTTCCGTATTTCTGCATGTTTCCATAAAGCTTAAGGATACGGGCCAAACGGAACTGGAAACCATTGGGCAGTGTTGCTGTTACTACCCATTAGGTATCTCTAGTGACACATGAAGAAGAAATAATAATGGCGGAACTTTTTAAAAAGAAACTCTGCGAGTTAGTTAGAAATTACAGGCATCTGTACGATGTTACTTCGCCGGGACATCGGGACAAACATATTCAAATAAAAAAATAAAAAAAACAGCAGGGAGGAGACTGGAGAGCAATTAAATATCAGTTGGCCGATAGCGAAGGAGAAGTGGAGGTCTGTGTGAGACAGATTTGTTCAAGCTCCCCCTGGTGGATGTACTGGTTAACAGCAATGCCAACGGAAAGGATGCAGTGGGCCTTCTTGGTGTTACCACTTCATACAAGGCAACCACCTCTCTATCAGAGCACTAAATACATGCGCCTTATAGTCTGGTGCGACTTATATGTTTTTTTCCTCTTCATGATGCATTTTTTAACTGATGCGACTTATACTCCGAAGCGACTTATAGTCCGGAAAACACAGTATTTATTATCAATATGATTATACATGAATTATGATCCTTTAATATGCCTGTGTGAAAAGTCTTCATGCTGAAACTAGAATCTGGAAACAGGAAATCAAGACAGAATATCTGGTCTCTGATAAAAGAGCACTGCGCCGTCACATGAGCAAAAGAACTCACAGTTTCTGAGTGAGAAAGATGACCACTGTTGTGACGCATGTTTGTGTAACTCTGAACTGCAATATTATTGGTTGATGCTTGTTACTGGATGAACGCCCACTTGTGTAGCACTGCATACAAGTTTGAAGAGACGCTATGGATCTTGAGTGCGAGAGGAAGTTGCCTTTGCTATACACTGCTTCCACGCCTTGTGCAAGTAAAAGACCAAAAAGCTCCTTCTCTTGTCGTTCTTTCCATCTGGGCTGTCAGTCAGGGGCAGTGTGGGAAATTTTCCTGACAGTAATCTAAAGAGTTTTAGGTAAAAAAGAAATTTCCAATTTATCTTGTCAAGTAGTGGTTGTTTCCTTCAGGGAAGCCTGCAGACTGTGGCTGGCCAGCGCACTGGCACAGACTGTGCCGTGTTCCCAAGCAGTGCCAAAACAATGTGGTTTGGTAGTGGAAAAGTTGGTTGTTGTAAATGGGTTTAATATAGCTGCAATCGCCCTACACTGTTTTTGTGGCTTGTTTTCACGTAACACCTAGATCAGACTAGGGTTGTCAAAAATATCAATACTCAAAAAGTATTGATACTCAAACGCTGTATCCGCAACCCCAAAAAAGCCGTATTGCAACACCGCAACCCCGCTTGCTGTCCTACATATTACTGCCGCGAGTGGCACAATTAATTTGGCAAAACACCTTAAGGACTGGCACCCTGGCCTACATGACGAATTCCGACAGATTAGTAAAGCTCCCGTTCATCATTTACCTTACTGTATTAAACTGATTACTGATGTTAGTCTAGTCGGTGGCCCGCATTCAAGTTCGTTGTGTTGTGATTAGCTGTGGCTAGCGCGCTACTGTAGTACGTGCTAGCCTCGTTTAGCTTGCTGCAGACTGAATCAGAGAGAGGTCGGCCTGCCACTAAACCTTTGAAATTACAGCCAACTTTCCACTGAGTTTGTATACGACGACAACATGATCCCAAATCTCCTGAAGCTTTAAAAATAAACAGAGCTTTTGCAGAGTACATCTGTGAGGATCAAGTACCCGGTTCTGTTTTTCATGTTCATCATAAATGTTTTTTATGCCTTTTTAAGTATTTGTCATTTTTTTATCCCTGTGGTATCAAGAATGGTATCGAGTATCGAATATCTTCTTGGGTATCGATATCAAGTTTGAAATTTTAGTATTGTGACAACCCTAGATCAGACAACACTATTTATCCACAATTATGACCCAACCTGACAGACGCAGTGCATCAGGACCCATCAGCCTCGAAAATGTGTAATTTCCTCTCATGTAGTGTGTCGCAGAGAGTGACAAAATACCGTTCATGGAAGTCTAACAACTCCACAACACAATGTCTAGCATGTCCGATTTTCGTCCTGCCTCCTATGATGTCTTCCTTTACCTCAGAGACATGGACCAATGAGAACACAGCCAGCAACTCTAAATGGCCCTGTGTGATTGTTGGCCTACTTACAAGCATGTATGTATTTCTTTTGAAAATTACATAAAGTGCTTATCTTAGTCCAAAAATAGATCATGTAACATAACGCGGAAAAAAACCCAAATCACATCAAACACACAGGACCATTTACAGTTGCTGAAGAGTTTATCTGATGACTGTTAGGCAGAAGCAGGCTAATGCTACCCATCGACTCCCAGTGTTTGAGCTAAGCTAATTAACAGTGAATGAGCTCTGCCCGTCTCTTCCTTGTTACTGCACACACAGTTGAAAGAATGGTGTCTATTTGCTTGTCATGGACTCAAGAGTGAGGCAAGACATGAAAAGAAAAAAAAATGAAGCCAGCTTCTATTAATTATATCCATTATCTATTTATCTTATTCCCTTACAAGGTTCTGGGTGCTGGAACCTATCCCAAATGTCATCAGGTGATAAGCTTAGTATGTCATAGTCAGGTAAGGGCAATGACAGGGCTGCCCTAAAAATAACCTCAAGTCTTTTTGTATTTCTTCACCGTCAAACTATGTAAAACATCATTTTCGGTGTTGATTTGTCTCATTTTTAGAAGTTCACTTTCTCCAAATCTTAATATTTTCACATATTCTGGGAAAACTGATTTTGAAACAGGCTTGCCCTTTGTGCAGCAGTGCAGTAAAAATGATATAATGTCATAAAAACAACATCAGTACCTCTCTCTTGTTTCTTCTGGCTTCTTTTAGGAACTCCATGAGGATCTGTCTCTGAGCTGCTTGGGATTCCTGTAAGAGAGACGGACAGACATTAAAATCTCACTAAAATGCAACTGAAGCTCCAGAACACCTTTGCTTATCTTGACACGTTTAAGTAAGAAAATAAATGTTGAGTTAAAATTCTGTCGTGTTTTGCATGTGCTGTGGTGCTTGTTCGGGTAAAGGTGATTTTATAAATCTATACCAATGAATACAGAGTAGTGGAGGTCAGGAAGATATGAACTGTTTCTTCTAAATTTGTTCTCAGAAACAAACTGCAAACAGGTTTATTTCTGCTGAAAAAAACACTGTTTGAGACTTGATGCTGCTTCTCCAACCAGCCCCATGTGGACACTCAAGGGTTTGCAGTTTTTTACTTCATATTGCTTTATTTTTCCAACACTGAAGGTCCAAATTTGCTTGAAACAGTGAGATAGGAGCAAGAGAGCAAGGAGAAATCACCATTTCCATTATGGTCTGTGTGCGAACCACTGTCATGGATCAGTTCAGTCTTATGGGTTAATATTAAAGATTAAAAAAGTCTGGATAAATCAGAAGAATTGCATCCTTACGGAGCTTTGAGTACCCTTTAATGAATCAAATAAATATGAATCAAGTAAAGTAACATGAATCAGGAACATTTTAAATTGATACTGATAAGGACTTATTTAATTACTGGCACTTCTATTTACAAGAACACACTTTAAAAAAAAGTTTGAAATTATTAAGAGCAAGTATGTTTTTCAGCTTCACTACAGGAAATAATCCAAAAACCAGAGTTTATGGGTAATGGGAGATGGTTTCTGACAACTGTGGCCACGGGCCTTTCATATTTTAGATGTCTGGCATAACAAAATTGACCAAGAACAGGAAGTCAAGTCATATTCAAGCTGATGTTCTTGTGGGGCGATTTTTTTTGTGCAGTCTAAACTAAAGAGAGACATCCACAGCAGAGGTATCCATCAGTGTATTTTTTAAGGAAAATCTGTTTATAAACCCCACCAAAAACTTGAGAAACATTTACTGATGTACAAGGTTAAGCTTCTTGAGTATGGTAAAAGTCACAACCATGATTAATTTCATAGGTATTAAGAGCAGGGTTATGAAACATGATTAGTCACTGATTTTGAAACCAGCTCCACATGCTTTCATTGAATGTATTTGACATCATTTTTGACATTAAAGAACAGCCAAAAAATAGAAATATACTTGTAAAAAGACAAAGACTATAAATTAAGGCTAACAATAATAATGGAAAAAGTGCAACATATCTTGTAGCGCAGTCATCTTTTAATCTCGATCTCAGTTTTCATAATTGTGGAAGGCGGTAATAGAAATTAAGATTAAAACTCTAGTAATTGTCCAGCTCCAGTTGAAGGTGAAAAACACACATTGACTCAATAATGAAAACTTCTTTCTAAGCTTAGTAAGGCAAAGTCCAATATTTCTAGTCACAAACAAAACTGATTTATTAAGAGGAACAGGTTAAAAAAATGATTTTTTTTTGGAGTTTTTTTGAGAATTGTGATTCAATTTATCAGAATTTAAAGTTTCATATCAATAACTATTGGGGATATACGGTATTTTAAAGTAACAGGGCACTGAGTGAAAATAGTGGAACAAACAGCAGCTTAATAAAGAAATAGTTGGCTGTAAGTAATGGTTGACTAAAGTAATGAACACTTTTCAATTCATGCCAGTTAAAGTGCTAAATAAAATTTTATTGATTAAACATTGAAAGACATGGCTTTACTTTACTTAAGTAGGGATGGGACTACTTCGGATTTTACTGATGCCTTTGCCATTACTGATTCTGCTTATTGATCTGATTCTTTATCGATTCCTGTGGATTTTCTCTGTGGATTAAAGTTGATCTCCACAGATTTTCAGCAGCATTAATGTCGGGTTCACCTGATATCTAACGCTGAGTCACATAGATGAATACTTTTACAAGCTGCCAGTGTTTCCACCCTTACTTAAAATCATACTAACACAGACATTGGACTGGTTAGTCTAGTTAGTCTAAAGTTAGTGTGTTTTATGTGAAACTGATCTACAGATTTGATCACTTCTGTTTCTTGTCTGATCACATCTTTGACTTCTTTTTTAGTGTTTGTACTGACTGCCTGTAATGAGAGCGCAACCTTCCAGATCAGCAAAGCATGCAGAACAGAGTGAAAGGACTTGATAAGGAAATTATTAAGCATGAAGGCAAATTTTGAGTTAGTTAGTTGTAACTGATTTTCAACTAGAGTGGTTTCAATTTCCATGTCCATACTTCAGCTTATATAAGTTTGCTTCTGGGCTTTCTGAAAACTAAAAGCTCTTTTACACCACAGCTCACACACACTCACACCCATTCACTCTCACATAAACTTACTAATGATTGAAGTTTTAGTTATCCATGAAAATATGCTTACATTAGATTAGATTAGATTAAATTAGATAGACCTTTATTTATCCCTTTGGGAGACTCCTCAGGGAAATTAAGATTCCAGTAGCACCATTTATAGTAGATAAGAAGATATATAAAAAAAAAGAGACAGACATACTCAGAAATATAAATACAAATAAAGACAGACATATGGTCACTGGCTGGCTACTGCTCCTTCCCGTCTTCAGTCTTACTGTTACTCCTCCTCCCCTCTTATACAGTCTGATGGCCTGAGGTACAAAGGAGTTTCCCATATGTGCTTTCAATACCAGTGTACACAACTGATACATGAGTGGAAGCAAACTGTGATGAAGTGTTTTGCCCAAGGACACATCAACATGTGAAAGGTGAAGCTGGACTTGAACCTCCATCCATCAACTGACAGTGAAGCGTGTCACCTAACTGAGCAAACAATGCCACAATATTAAAAGAAACATGATAAAATCAATATTTTTTCCTCTTTGCCGTTATGTACGGTTTGAAATTGAGGCTTGGCAGTTAAATGTTATTTTATTGTTATTGAAATATGACCTTTCACAATAAACACATCCCAACAGGACGGAATTACTGCAATAAATTAAAACAAACTATTCTGGTGTGGTAAAACCCACGCCATCTGGTCAGATGAAGCTTCACTCTCTTAACTACTTCTGAGGAAACACTTTTATTGGCCAGTATTTCTTAATTTTATTTGAGTTGAGAAATGTGTTTTATTCATTTATTCATTAATTTTAAATAAGCCTTTAGCTTTTACAATTCCTTTAAAATAATGTTGTCTTTTAGAGTACTTTTAAATTATTTCTTTTTGTTTTTTGGAAATGATTTTATAACCTTCTTGCGCTGAAATGTTTTGTCATGCTGTTTTTATTATTGCTGTCCTTGTCAAGCACTTTGCAACTTTGTTTTTGAAAAGTGCTTCATAAATAAAGATTATTATTGTCATTATTATAAGCTACCCTCAAATTTGTTCGTGCCAATTTAGTGAAAGAAAAGGGTCTTGGACTTCGTTTACTTTCCAAATAAAATGTTCCAGCTGCAAGTGTTGTGTGAAAGGCGGAATAGCATAGACTGGGACACTGTAAATGATATGCACTCCTTAAATGAACTCTTTCTCTTTTGTTAAATTATCATAATCTATACAGTAATTGCAATACTGAACAGTGCTATCGTGCATCACATGTTTTTCTCATATCACGCAGGCCTGTTTGACTGTTTCTGATTTAAAAGTGACACCCACAATAGATCAATAAAGGGCTGCTGGAGTTCAACCACCAGGATTGCGAGAGCGTATCTGCCAAAAACAGGGTTTTGGGATCAACTCGTCTGCAATTAACAGTCAAAACACATCTGGAAACATGCCTACATTCCCTTAGATGACATGGTGCTCATACCTCTACTACAGCATTCTCTACATGGAGATCTTAAATTTCTGATTCACAGCTGATTATGTCAAAACAAATGACCACCGCATTAAAGTCCAATCAGATAAAACATTTAGAAAATTAGAGTAGCTCAGAGACGTATTATTAGGCTCACATGAGAACAAACTCAGACATAGATTTATGGAAAACATATCCTGTGATCAGAATAACTGAGGTCAACTTCACCATGAGGATTGAATGACCAACTGACCAAATACTCCCCTTAGATTTGATGGAGTACTTTAGCTACAGCTGATATGAGAAATTAGCCACAGACTGTCTGAATGATTGATTTGCTG
The DNA here is from genome assembly GCA_037902135.1 of Cetoscarus ocellatus. Lineage (NCBI taxonomy): Eukaryota > Metazoa > Chordata > Actinopteri > Labriformes > Labridae > Cetoscarus > Cetoscarus ocellatus. The sequence goes on along the minus strand of JBAMNC010000305.1, from coordinate 2,331,499 downwards.
GTGAATACATGCATCCTTTTGTCGGATCAATCATAGCAGCAGGAATCTGACCAACAAAGAGACAGACCCTCAGGTTAGCTCAGATGTCAGAGTCAAACATCTGGCAGTGTGATTGTGGGTTGATTGAAAGGTAAATACAAGAGGAAATATTAATGATGGCTTGAAGATAACATAAAATATGAACATTCATGAAGGTATGTAATGAATCATTGTTTTAACAGATGAGGAAAACATTTTTAAAAAAAGCTATGTGGGGCCAAATCAAGGACAGAGAAAGTTAAAAGTTTTATGAAATTTTGTTTGAATTAATCTACAGAGAACTAGTCTACTGTCGTATTAACCAGACAGTGCAATTCATTTGGTGACATACAGTACACTCTAGAGCTAATAATATTGGAAAAACACTGCAATATTTATCGTTGTGCGATACACAGAATATTGAAAATTTTCCCCAAAAAAAGAAAGCTACGTAAGAGAAATGTATCCTTTAATTTCTATGTATATTAATTTAATTTAAATTTAACCTTTTCCTCCTTTTAATGTCTTATTATACTTTGTATTCTAAATTCCATCATTCATGGGGGAAGCCATAGGTTGACTTATAGGACTAAAGTTTCTAGTAGGGGGAATCGAAAACAAGTTGTTCAAGGAATCAATATGATTTGGTATTTGCTTAACAAATCCCTTAACAGTTCCTTCCACTAAGTTCTGCATGCCTAGCAAACCAAGGATGTCACACTCTCCTCTGAGGCAGTCACCAGGAACAATAACAAAGAAGTCGAAGATGTAATCATGGCAGACAAAAAAACAGAAGTTGTCAAAATGACACTGTACAACATCCAGTGTCCAGGTCTTTGTTATTTCAAGCAAAGGTGGAAACATCTGTATCTTGCCGAGGAAGTTTTATGCATCACAGAATCAAATATTAGGGATGCTACATGGTATGTTAAGTGTTAAATGCTCACAGTCTGACAGATGATTCATTCTGCCGTCACTGTCTGAAGCCCTAATTTGTCTCTTCAGTGTTAAAGCCATTTGTTTTGTTTTCCTGCTCCCTGTTGTTTTCTTATGATTTTCTTGTGTTTCATGTCAGAGCAGTTAATGATCAGATATGAATAATTACAAATAAATATGTATGACAATAAATAACATTAACATTTTATTTTTATTAACCACAGCAGAACTTTTTCTCGGGTAGATAAAAAATCTGTGTTGAATTAATAATGATATTATTCAATTCTAAACTGTACCAGATAAACTTAAATGATAAAATCATCAGTCATTTATCTTGTTAATCATTAAAATTTTGCTTGAAATATTTAATCACTGTTATTTGTTAAAAATCTACAATATTTCACTCATGCAGAATCTCAAGAATGGCATAGTATTTTCCACAAAATCATTAGAAATTAAATCAATTATCACAATATGTTATATTTAGGGCAAAAATGTTAATACAATGATTTTATAGACACGGCATAGTCAGGAAATTAAAAATGCATCAAAATAATCATCTACAGTCAGGTTTAAATACTGAAAAATAATCAAGATTATGTCTTTGGCTGTAACTGTGGCATCAGAATCCCTATTTTGTAACAAAGATTTTGGCACGCTGGCTTTCCCGTCTGCTGACTTTGAACTGAACTGAATTGGACCTTATTGATTTCTCATATATATCAAAAGAGAGATAAAAACAGACATAGAAAAAAATACACTGTAGTCGGTACATACAATATATTTGAAAAGAAGAGGGAGGAAGGAAAACTTATCAAGTTTCACCCCTTCTCCATAGGTTTATTCAACATAAATTCTTCCATATGTTACAAAAGAAAAACAGTTTCGATGCAAAAATTTAGTGATCTAAAAAAATAAAAAACAAAACGAAAACAATAACAAACAACAAAACAAAGTAGTAATCCTTAAATTTAGCATGATACCTCCTGTTTTATCCCTATATCTACTGAAAATTATATTTTTATACATTAATTCAAATTTCATCGGCTCTGAGCATTGCTTTATTATTTTATTATAATATATAGTCAAGCTCTCAGCTTGAGTGGATTGTTATTATTCTGCTCTCTTCGGATAGTTTTTTCACTGACGGGTCTTGTTATACTGAACAGTACAGCATGAACATGCTTATTGACTTCAAGGTTTACTCTTATTATTTAAAAGTAGGATTATGACTAAATGAGGGATAAATGCAGTTAAAATATCTTACTTATCTTAAAAACTCCAGCTCTGTCAGTGTTTCCCTGGACATCTTGAGCAGCAAAGACTCTGGCTAAAATAACTTTTAGTTTTAGTCATAATTTAGTCATCTAAATTTTTTAAATTTAGTCGAGTTAAAAGGAACGCACTGTAGTAAAAAAGTTTAAGGGAATTTCCCCCAGATATATACGAATAACATCTGTCCAACAACCTCCTCAAGCTTCCTCGCATTCATCAGCCTCAACTTCAGCCTCCAACCAAACCAGCAGATATAACATCACTGCTGCACCTGGACTGCAACATCTGTCCAACCTCCACCTGCTCCAGCAGCGCTTACCATTACACTGCTGCAAATGGACAAGAACATCTGTCCAACAACCTCCTCACACCTCTGCACCTTCATCAGCCTCAACTTCAGCCTCCAACCAAACCAGCTGATATAACATCACTGCTGCACCTGGACTACAACATCTGTCCAACCTCCACCTGCTCCAGCAGCGCTTACCATCACACTGCTGCAAATGGACAAGAACATCTGTCCAACAACCTCCTCACACCTCTGCACCTTCATCAGCCTCAACTTCAGCCTCCAACCAAACCAGCTGATATAACATCACTGCTGCACCTGGACTACAACATCTGTCCAACCTCCACCTGCTCCAGCAGCGCTTACCATCACACTGCTGCAAATGGACAAGAACATCTGTCCAACAACCTCCTCATGCTTCCTCACCTTCATCAGCCTCCAACCAAACCAGCTGATATAACACCACTGCTGCACCTGGACTACAACATCTGTCCAAACTCCACCTGCTCCAGCAGCGCTTACCATCACACTGCTGCAAATGGACAAGAACATCTGTCCAACAACCTCCTCACACCTCTGCACCTTCATCAGCCTCAACTTCAGCCTCCAACCAAACCAGCTGATGTAACATCACTGCTGCACCTGGACTACAACATCTGTCCAACCTCCACCTGCTCCAGCAGCGCTTACCATTACACTGCTGCAAATGGACAAGAACATCTGTCCAACAACCTCCTCATGCCTCCTCACCTTCATCAGCCTCAACTTCAGCCTCCAACCAAACCAGCTGATATAACATCACTGCTGCACCTGGACTACAACATCTGTCCAAACTCCACCTGCTCCAGCAGCTCTTGCCATCACACTGCTGCAAATGGACAAGAACATCTGTCAAGCCTCCACATTAGCCACCAGCCAAATCTTTGCCCTCCAACATGCCAACAATTCTCACCACCACACTGCCGTTGTCTTTCCACAGGGGTTGCACACCTACACCGAGGTAAAATTCAAGCTCTTTCAAGGTGCATTTTCAAACATTTCAAGCAACCTGCCGCTGCAGTAAGTCCAAATATTTACAAATATTCTGACACTCGGGATGATTGTATCACTTTCTGATGGGGATGCATGATATCCTCAATAATGGCAGATATTAGCCTTAATGTAGATTGATGGTATCAGATGATATGAAAGTTTTGCTGATATTTCATGACATACAAACTGTATTTTGCCTGAAACATTGGCAGAATGTACCTATATATCATGATAGTTTATGTCCAAATCACTGAATGCCGACATTTTTAAATCAACAGTATAATTTATCAAAGAATAATGTTTCTTGCATCACGTCTTTTTCTCACACAAGTGGACTGTCACCATGAACGGAGCTGGCAAAGTTAAGTAAAATGGAGGCTTGACAAAAATGTCTGTGTAAGTATCAGTATCAATGATTGTGAATTTGGAAATATCGGCAAATAAGAATCCAAAAAAACAGTATCATGTATCCCCATTTTCTGACCATTTTTAAAAAAAGCAGCTAAATTTCATCCGTCAAAATGTGTTAACTGCGTGTAGATTTTACACCAACGTGACTCTGTTAATATAAAATAGTTTCTAAAACAAAAAGCTTGCTTTAACTAGATTTCTGACCAAAAACATAGGTAAAAGACCGACTAAAACAAAAGGTAAGTTGTTTTTTTCCTTTGATCACTCTGCCATTATATAGAACAAGTAGTATTTTTTACATTCACAGAATAGCATTAACATCCCTGCCTTAAAATGCCACTTCATAGACATTTTATATTTGTATCTGTATTTCCATTTTGTTGACACAGTGTGTGTTTTTTATATTGCATTTTATTTAGTTTCTCCTTCCTAGTGGATGTGCGGCGAGTCTGTCACATGTTACAAAATACGCTCACATACACTAAGTTGGTTTTTGCACCTCCAGCTAAGTTGCTTCGATATAAGAGTCTAACTAACTGCCACAAATAGCTCAAAATTTTGCGTTTGCGTTTTCATTTAAAGGAAAGAACTTACATCAGAGTTAGGCAATCTTTCAGCCGTTTCACACTAGATGCATTTTACTTGCGTGGTGGCAGAGGTGCGTGTTTTCATTTTGGCATACATGTGTTTACATTTCCGCGTACAGCTATCTGAAAGCTTGAGTCCGATCTTCGAATATTCCAAGAACAGGAGTCTCATCCGTCTTTCCTGCGAGCCAAGCATGCATTTCAGCCAAAACAGAACAACATATGAAAATTAGAGCCCCATTCAACTTACTGTGGTTACACTGGATGTGTGTGGCTGACATGCGTGCCAGTTCTGACTGGAGATTCACACCAGGCGCGTGTGTGTTCTACATTTTGACTGCATCCCCCTGCTGTCACAGCTCCATTTCTCAAGAAATATATCCCCCAAAATAAGCGTCTATAGAAAGTTTAGGTAGAACCACAATGAACAGCATTCTGAATGTATAAGGGGAGTTTCTCCACGGAGGGAGTAATCATTATCTTCAACTTTGAAAGGCACGGATAGGAGTGATTGAATAGTTCATACATTTTGTGTGACATATTCTACCACTGTGGACATACCTGCTGGAATAAGGTAACAATGGCTCTCTATTTTCAGTACCTGCGTAGCTCAAGAGAAAAAAATAGGTAAGTAAAATAGCTCAAGAGAAAAAAATAGGTAAGTAAAATGCATCCAGTGTGAAACGGCGCTTATTCCAGCAGGTGTGTTCGTCCACAGGGGTAGATATGTCAGCAGAAATATGAACCATTCAGTTGCACTTCTTGTCTATGCCCTTCAAAGTGCACTTAGAATTTCGAGGGGTAAATTGTAGTGTAGCGAGCTACCTGGACACAAGTTGGGGACTGATCAACCTCAGCTGGGTCGCCTTGGGGAGGGTGTCTGATGATAAGACCCGAAACACCTGATGACCCCAGGTCCATCACTGATGATGTGTCCAGGTTGCAACATTAGCTATATTGAATTGATTGCTGGAGGCCATTGATTTCCAGGAAAGGCCAGATGACAATTGTGAATAGTGTAATGACAACTGGAGAGACTGTAGACAGCTTGAGGAGACTGCATCTACAGCAGGGAAGGTTAACAACACATTCTGCACTTGTTGAGAGGGAGCATCCTGAACCTTGCAACAAAGGATATTTTGGTGGGGGGGAGCGCCCCATTTGACTGATACACTAGAAATGACTAAAGAAAATGGACTAATGACTACAAGTGAAGTCTGCAGATGCAGCAACGTTCGCTACAGCCCTATGCAGGACATTCTTTACACCAGGATTTGGGAGGCTAATGGATCTGTGGACTGCAGAGATAACAGGCCATCAAAAAATCTCAGAAGCTCCCGAAAAAGGCTTTCTATTAGATTTAAATTACAAGGGGTAAATTGTGGCGTAGCAAGCTACCTGGACACAAGTTGGGGACTGATCAACCCCAGCTGGGTCGCCTTGGGGAGGGTGTCTGATGATAAGACCCGAAACACCTGATAACCCCAGGTCCATCACTGATGATGTGTCCAGGATGCACCATGAGCTATACTGCATTAATAGCTTAATGATAATTAATAGCATTTATAGTGCGTCATTGGACAGCTCGGGGAGAGCATCACAGCCTGGAGTTTTCGAGAGTGTCCACACCTGATGGATGCGATGATGTGTCCAGGTTGCACCATGAGGTATACTGCATAACTGAAGTCACAATAAGTGAAGAACCTCAGTGCTCTGTTTCCATGATTATAACGCTGCGTTCCATTTACGTCGAAACTGGGAAGAGGGAAGTGGGAATGACATCATGTCCAAGTTATCAGTGTTCCAGTTACAAAGTCGGAAGAAACGTGCCAATCTACCAGGCTATTGTTTGCCGTTGTTAGTACGCCCCGCGTTGAAGAAAGTAAATAACACTTTAGCAGCATTTCCATAAATATAAGTGGAAATAATACTATGTATACGGCTAATTTAACACGACAAACACCAGTCAGAAGTGCTAATAAATGGAATATTACAAGAGCTTAATAACTGGGGGTAGCCATCTTCTATTGTCAGCTCGGGGGTGGTGAGGATCCCCCAACTTCCCAGTAGGAAATTCCAGTTCCAGTTCCAGTTGAAATTTCCCACTCGGAACTCAGAAATCCCAACTTCCCAGTACAACTTGAACACACCATAACTCTTGACTTCTTCACCATTTTGTGCTGACTGCCTCTGATTGGAGCATGATGTCCTTAATTTGCAACACAAGTAGAACAAAGTGGAAGGAACTAATTAGGGACTTGTTTGTAAAACAGATTATACTGATTGCTCATGCTAGTTTCTTTTTTTTATTATTTTTAATTTTCAACTGGAATTGGTTTTCAATTCCCCTCCATTCTGCTGAGAAAAAGAAAGACTCCAGGCCGTTGAATCACAACATCGACTTTCAATATTTGTTTGCTTTTCTTAAATACAATTGGGCCAGATATTTTTAAGGCCATTTTATCCTCCTGACTTACATTATTGTCTAAACACTGAGTAGCTTATCCACCATAATCATATGTAATCTGCAAAGCTGTTAATGTGACCCTTTACTGTAAGGCATGGTTAACCCCCAGCCTCTGTATGAATGCTTTATTTTGTAAGAGGCTGCTTTTCTTCCTCTTTTCAAACAGAATAACAGGTTATGATTCATTTGTGGCTACAATGAATCATCATTGTACCTTTTTCACAGAAGCACTTCTCCAACGTTGTGAGTCAATGCAGTTGAAATGCAGATGCAAAACTGAAACAAATATTGATCAGCACCACAAAAAAACAGAAAACTTACCGCCTCCAGTTGCTTCTTCTTCTGGACTAGGAGTTCAAGCATCAGATTGACGTTTGCCAGGTCTAAGTTCTCCTGATCCGGGCTTAACACGTCCTGGAACACCTGCCACCGAGACCCATTCTGCAGGTTCAAATACAACCGTTGGTCACAAGTATTTTTTTCTCAACTTACTTACTCTACTTAAAGTTTGAGTGTTTACTTACAGGATGATCTAATTTTAGTCTCTTCTCCTCTGACCTTTGTTTCTGTTTAAGGATCAATTCATTTACTGGAAAAAGGAGCAACAAAGAAGAGAAATACAACATTATTCCTGAGGGGTAATAGAAAAGTAAATTGATACTTATATTACTCAACAGAAAAAGACCTCTTTAGTTAATGTTAAAAGGCTGAATAAGGGTTTACTTCATTCAAACTACAGCATGATTACAGTACAGAGGACACTTGTTGACTGGGTCTTCACATGTTCAAAGCAAACACTTAAGTAAGATGAATTTACAACCACCTACCCAGAAAGTTTGGGTAAAGCTGATCCACGTTATCGACGATATAGTTACACTTCGGACATCTGTTGCTGTCCTCCAGACTCTGACGGATACACTTGAAACTGCAGGGAGCAGAGACGGCATACTTAGACTAAATCATCAAATATCTTCAGATATCTCTTATCCTTTTGTTAACAAACCTGAATGAGTGGTTAAGTAATTTTCCTGTTTGATAAAGTGGTTCATTAGGGTTCTTGTACATTTTTGTTCTGATCAATCATGAAAAATGTCAGGTCAAAATCATCTAAGCATACTACTGTATCTTTTGATAGGCTTAAGGGAGCAATATATTAATAATATTTTAAATTTTCTTCCTTAAAGCATACATGTACTGGTTGTAACATGTTGACAGATAGAGGACGAGGCCTGTATACATCAAACATTGTTGCAGAATTATGTTTGCAAGATTAGTTTATTATAATAATTTGTTTTCTAGCTTTGTATACAAAAATGTCCTCTTGTTTCACAAAGAGCACACACTGACATCACAATAGGTACACAAGACTAGCCGTTCCAGCCCGTGAAAGGCAGAGAAAACAGACTGGTGACAGGATCAAGAAGGAAAAAAGCTGTGATAGGTTGAGATTCAGCTAAAATGAACAATCTTTTCAGTTATTATTTCTCTGTGAAGCTAGCTGCAGGCAGTCTAGATCGTCTGTTGATGGAATATTTATCACAGATACCTTAATGGATCAAAAAAAAATTAATATTAGTCATTATTTATTAAAAATGCATGATTGGCTAATCAAAACTAATGCCAGAATTTACAGATACAATGATCACCTGTGGCTTAACTTCATGCTCACCATTGGGATGTAAACAAATGACCTGCTCACTCGTCCGCTGCTCCTGCTGTTCTGTCATTCTCTTAAAGAAACTGTGGTTAAATAAACTAGATCTTGTTTTCTTTCTGTTTAGTCCAAGTGAGTGTCCAGTGCTTAAGTCTATGTTGAAATTTAGGCTGAGAAAACAGGACAAAAGCTAAGTAGCTAAGCTATGCATGCTGTGCTTTGCGATGCATTGGAGATCCAGTCCATGACTTTATTAGACATTTATGTTGCCTTAGTAAAATGAGCATTTGATGAAGAGAAGTATTTGATGTCAGGGATAACTTAAGCATCTGACTTTTGCGTGAACCAGTGTTAATTTTGTTGACTAATTATTTTGTCATAGTTTTCATCAACAACCTTTTCTGCCCTGACAAAAACTAGAGAGTAACTAAAAAAACAAAACAAAACAAGTGCACATGGACAAAAACTAAAACTAAATAAACTGACATTTTCGTCAACAGATAAAAACTAGACGAAAATGTTTAACAGAGACTTAATCCAATCAGACCTAATTTGGTCATGCAGAAAGTAGGGACAAGTTAGGAATATATCCAATCACAGCTGTCTTATCTTCGTGGTGGTGTGATAAGCTGTGGAGCGATCCAATCAAAGCTCCTCTCTTTATGAATTGATATATTCATGTAGAGCAGGTTCACTGTTTGTTGTCAATTCTGGTATTGTAACTGAGATGCTCTGCCAGATAGCCTAAATAAAGGTGACTGCATTTCACACAAAAGTTCAATTTGTTTGTTAATTTACACATTCAAACTTTTCGAGCATTCAGTAAAGGGTAACTAGATGTTTCATTTTATCCAAGTGTAAAACATGACTTCAGAAATTCAAGGTAACATAAAAAATGCCTTACACTTTACACTTCATATTTTAGCCGACTAAATTTACAGTAGATTTTATTGACTGAAATATTGTGAAATTTCATCAACTAAAACTAAAATTAAAACAATTTAGATGACTAAATTATGACTAAAACTGCAAGATATTTTAGGCAAAAGACTATGACTAAAACTACATTAAAAAGTGCTGACAAAATTAACACTGGGCTGAACTCTTACAGAATGACAAAACAGGAACAAACTTCCTGCCTTGTAAGTGTTCAATTTTCTCAAACTACCCACTTCAACATATACTCCACTACATGGAAGACTTGAAATAATCACCCTAATTGTCATGTGGGGGGTAACATGAGTTTTCCACCATTACAGGTACTGTGTTATGTGTTTTCCCCCAAAAGTAACTCAGTGGTATGGGTGTTTTCATCATTTAATTATTTTCACAACATCATTTTGTTAGTAATTCACCATAACAGGAAGGTCAATGTATTGCAGGATTTGTCACACTTCACTCTATCGTCTTACATAACTACTTAGTCTATAATTAGTTATACAAGTCCCTTTCACAAGAATACTTTTTTTTTTTTACATTTCTGTTAAGTCAAAGGGCCTGAAAACACATTATTTCTCACAGAAGTCCAGCTTTTGCTTTACTAACCACTGGGTTTTTCTGCCATTTATAAAGAAAGGAACTGATTTCCACGGCATCCTGATGTACAATAATCATTTAGAATTTAGTGTTTTCCTTGCTAAAATATTAAACTAAAAGCTTTGCAATTATTTTATTTTTTGTCAAATTAAAAAAGTCTAGAGGGGAACTGACCATATGTTATTACTAACATAGAGGAGCTAAGATGGAAACTAGAGGGTGCTTAGCTACCCCTCAAAAGGGCCTAAAATTGCCTATGCTTGATGTGTTCAAATACATTTTATTAGCTATGTTTTAGCAAAATAAACTCATGTCACTGTCCACTCCACTGAATCCTGAATTGTCTTCTGTGCAGACACATGCGTGCCCTCTGTAGATGCTTTGTGTTTGAAGAGCTCAAAGAAAACTATTGTTACAGCTGAGGATGGATGCTCTGGGAATTTTACTCTTTTGTGAAGAAATACTTCAAGAGGTGCTAAAATAATTTCACCGTTTCATATCAGTAGTTAATACACTTACATGTATTCTGAAATTCTGCTCAATTGAGTAAAATTTCATGTCAAAAATATCTAGAAACTACATATTATAAAACAACATGTTCTTAATGTTGTAAGGAAATTTTAAGTATGATTTATAAACTTTTAAATCAGTCCTTTTACCTCCATTAGCTCAGAGGGTTACTTTACTAGGTAAACTAACTTGACTAGAGAAAGAGTTTCATAACCATAATCAATTTTTGAAAATCTTTCTCAAAAGAAGGAGGACAAATTCAAGTGTTGCCAAAGTAAAACACTGCATAGAGATACTGACAATAACATGTTTATAACAGAGAGCACATTCATGAGAGACTGTTTTATTCCTGTGCTAAACCTAACAAGAAAAACCACGTGCTTGATTAAGTTCAGGAAGTGTTAAGTGAACTCTCCTGTGGGACATCAGGTGCCAATGTTACTCCTACAAGATCATGACCATTCTAATCAATCATACCAGACTGGCAGTCAATAATTAACAAACCTTTTCACTTTGTTTCCTCTTTGTGACCAAAGTCGCTCATCCTTGGTCTAAGTGAGAGCCTATCAACTGTTTTAGTCTCTTTAAAAGAGAAAGGGGATGTGTGTATGTAGGGTGGACAAGGTAACCTGTCATTAGACTTAAAAGAAAAAGTTGTTCAGGCATTCTTGTCAGCTTTAGAAGCAACATAAGGAGCTTTTTTCTGATTGTTCCTAAAGGAGAGGCATGTTCTTTAATAGATTTCTCCAAGGTCCAGTCAAGTTTATCTATTAAGCACGTTTAAGAAGACAGCAGTCGATAAAGTGCTGTACACATAAAAAAATAAAGAAATAAATAGATTACGATACATTTTTTTTAAACAGTTAAAGCAGCACTAAGTAAGATTCCAGCTTTTTAGCTCTCTAGGGGGCTCTATAGTCGTTGAGTGTAACTGTGCGGTTACAAAAACAGAGCGCCTCACACCAACATGCATTTGTTGACATACAGAGGGAGGAGAAGCGAGCTGACAGGACGTCCCAAGAGACAAATAAACCATGTGGACTTATAAGGTACAGTCTGATAATGTTTTTTAGTTTGTAGTTTTTTAGTGTGGAAGTGTTCCCACCATCCACATCGAAGTTACATAGTGCCAGTGAAGGTGATACAGACCCCCTCAGGCTATGACAGAGGTGTCATTCAACCTGTTGTAAGGTGATGTACCATCACAATGATTCTAGAAATATTATACTAGGGTGGAAAAACTATGTAGTGTTGGTTTAAATAATAAAATGAATCCAAAATTAACAGAAATGTGCTCCCAATGTAATATAAAGGTTGGAAACTATAGACACTGTGTGTGGTCATGTATCCATACTGAAGATTATTGGGATAAAACTGTTGAAAAACTTAATCTAATTGTTAATGTTCACCTTGACATGGAGCCTCAGACTCTTCTGCTTGGTTTACCAAGTCCTCAAATTAAGGGGTTTTTAATAATTAGAAATTTAATTCTGGCTGTAAGGATTTCTTTTAGTAGAAACATCATTTGTGCCTCTATTAACATTAAAATTTACATTTATGTTTAGAGTGGGACAAAATAGCTTGTGTAATTTCTGAATAGAGTTTATACTGGTGGCAGAGTGTGCAACAGACCCCTCCTGGGTTTGGGGGCACAACAAGCCCCCAAAAAAGAAATCCTTATAGCCAGAATTAAATTTATTTCTAATTATTGTTTTCACCATAGTAAAGCTGCAGAGGATCAACATAAAACTTAGATAAACGCCTGACTATGTCTGTTTGGTTCACTAAAATCAAGGTTAGACAGACTGTCTAGTGAGAATAAATTTATAAACAGTAGCCCCTTCCTTCATTTCTCTCTGAAGAAAAGGATGCTCCACTTCCAGACAAAAGGACGTTGAACAAGTAAATTAAGAGACAAATGCGAAAAAAAGCCAGTGAGATTGACATGTAATGTAAATGAAAATTAAAACACACTTTATGTGGCCTTCTCTCAAAAAAAAGTAATAAATCGCATTAGAATTATTTCTAGGGATACACAATATTTGATTTTTGCCAATATCCAATATTTTTTAATTCATTATTGCCAATACCGATATTTCTGTGTAATTGGCCGATACTCCAGCTGACATATGGCCAATATGTGTGACCAATATAGGGATGGGAATCGAAAACTAATTCCGTTGAGAATCATGAACAGCTCCATCAAGGTATTGATATCATGAGTCTTTTTGCTAATTAACTCCCTTATCAATTCCTTCCACTGAAAGGGTTCAGAAGCGGTCCGAACTGTGGCTTATTTTTTTACAAAAGGCGCCTACTGCACAACCTTGAGTGAGTGGAAACACCAGCAACTTGCAGAAGCAGTTATCTATGCTGTGACATGTGAGTTCGACATTGTTGCCACTGAAAATCTACAGGCCAACATTTGCCCACACAGAAAATCTGCAGGAATCAATAAGGGAATTGTAAAAGAATTGGATCGATTAGAAGGATTGTTAATAGCATTGGTATCTATAAAGCTTATCAATTCCCATCCCTAGACCAATATATCTGCAAAAATTTCAATATCGCAACATCTGGCGACACAAAACTTAACTTTTCAGGGTGATATCGGCCTATATCTATATCAAACCGATAATATCGTGCATTCCTACTTATTTCAGTAGAAAAATCTGGCAACACTGGATGCAGGAACTCAGACAGGTACAGAGGGGGAGACCATTGAGGTCTATGTCTCAGAGGCTCCATGAGGTTTGTTACAGGTAAATGACTTATCTCAGACTCCCCGTGAATCAGCTGCAAATCAATACTCACCAAAAGCTGTGTCCACACTTGGTCATGTGAGCCTCCTCTATCATTTCAAAGCAGATGGGACTGCAGGGTAAACAGAGAGTGGAGTTACATGCATGTCAACATTTAGGAGGAAAACTTCTTAACACTGTCTGTCAGCTGTTCTGCATCAAGGAGAAGGTGCTGCAGATGAACTAACCAGACAAAGTCGTTGCTTTTATCCTCATAGGAGTTCAAGAGGCCGTTGTACAGAGGAGCTTGATGGAGTGACTTCTTTTTGCCTCCTGAGGACGAGGACGGTCTGCTCAGGGAGGCAAACCCGCCCCGGGACGTCGGCACAGCGGCCAGGGTTGGCACCGACAAGCCGCCCTCTCCCCCGGCTGCTGCCAGGCTCCTGGAGGGCACCACATTTCCAGCATTGTTCCCGTTGCTGGAGACGGCGCTGCTCCCACCGCCGCCGCCTCCTCCTCCCGGGCTGCTGCTGCTGCTGCTCGTGCTGGGCACCGAGCTCGCCCCGCCGGAGCTCTGCTGCTGCGGCCGGCTGCTCGACATGACGCAAGGGCCGACGAGAAAGTCCCCAAAACCCGCCGAGTTCCGTTCAAAGCATCCGGACAGAGCTGCTGTTTGGCTGCTTCAGGGGGGCTGAGAGCTAGCTGCTTCACTTCGGAGCTAGCATCCCTGGAGAAAGCTTCAGTAAACTTTCCTCTGGGCTCCACTCCTCTCTGCGTCACTGACAGCGGACTGAAAACTCTCTACAGCACTCAAGACACACGGACATGGACGCAGAAACAAAAGTAAAACAACCACAAACTGCGTTATCCAACAGATTAGCCGGCTAGCACAGTGTTAGCCACGGAGAGGAATCTCTTGAGTTTCCTCGATTACCCAGCGACCCCAAGCGGCGCCCCGCTTTCTGACAGCGCCCTCTGCTGAGCAGGAGTGTAACTGCACCAACACAAACTGGCGATAATTTTGTTGACTAATTATTTTCGTCATAGTTTTGGCCGACAACCTTTTCCCCTGACGAAAACTAGACTAAAAAACCGAGTGTACATGAAAAAAAACTAAAATTAACTGACATTGTCGTCAACAATAAAAAACTAGGCTAAAATGTTGTCAAATCTTATCAACTAAAACTAGACTAAAATTAAAACAATTTATACGACTAAATTATGACTAAAACTTAAAGATGTTTAAGGAAAAAGATTATTACTAAAACTAAATTAAAAAGTGCTGTCAAAATTAACACTGCCATGAACACTCCAGCCGAAGTCTGGCTCTTACTTTTACTTTACCCTTGTACAGTTTTTTTTCCAAATACTAAAACACAATTCTGCAAACTAGGTGGGTTTTATCAAAATACTTAAAACAAATCACAAACCACACTACAAAATACCACATATATCGTGCAAAATGAAGCACTGCCACCAAAACTACATATAGCATTATCAAAATCAAGTAGTTTTCATTTTGACAGCACTTTTTAATTAAGCTTTAGTTATTGTCTTTATATATATAAATATATTATAAATATATTTTAGTTTTAGTCATAATTTAATCATCTAAATTGATTTAATTTTTGTCAACAAAATCTTCTGTAAATTTAGTCGACTAAAACATGAAGTGTAAAGTTTAAGGCATTTTTATGTTTTTTCCCTGAATTTCTGACATAATGTTTTTACTTTCCACACAACCAAAGTAGCTGTGATTGGATATATTTCTTACTTGTCCCTACTTTCTACATGACCAAATTAGGTCTGATTGGATTAAGTCTCTGTCAAACATTTTCGTCTAGTTTTTATTTGTTGACGAAAATGTTAGTTAATTTAGTTTTAGTTTTCGTCCATATGCAACTGAAAAAAAAAAAACTGTTATAATAATAACTTTATTTACATAGCACCTTTAAAAACAGATGTTTACAAAGTGCTTTTACAGACAAAACGAAGGCAAAACTCTGTGGACAATAAATCAACAATCAGAGGTTCATGAAAAAACAAAGCAACAAAAGTAAAGAAAATGGTAAACTGGTGAGCTGGAAACTTACATACTTTATGTGTCAACAAGTACATATGAAGAATATCAGAAAAGAAGGTATTTTGTTTTATATATTATAAAGAGACAATAAGACAATTAATAGACGATATATTTATCAATACATAGACAAATTGATGACAGTTGATAGTTAACTCTTGTTTAAGCAACCAAAACAGTTTCTATGACATTTCCACATGTGATAGGCGGGGAAGTTTAAAACAGGATATTGTTTAAGACTTCATTTTTTCCTGTTGTCTAAAGCATAAGGTAAAACTACAGGACAATTCCTGGTTCATTAAACATAACATTAAGTAGTTCAAGCCACATCTTGATTTGAAAACATACTAAAAATACAATATTTGGGTGCAATTAAAATGATCAAATGATTACTTACTTATATATTTTAATACGTTACAATACTTAAACTACAACAGCTATTGCTACTACTAACAATAATAATAACATCAATAGTAATAAAGATAATAATAATAACAATGTTAATCATAATAATAACTACTGATTTTAAATGCTTTATATCTCATCCTTTTAACAATTTCACCCACACCAAGTGAACATAAACAGATTAAGTTATAATTAACATAGCTAAATGAATATCAGATGAATGAAATAAACATACTCATGAATATATAAATAAATGGCAGTACAGTGGCGAAGCAGGTACTGCACATACCTCACACCAAGAAGGTTGCTGGTTCGATCCCTGTATCAGTCAGGGACTTTTTATATGTTCTCCCCGTGCATGTGTGGGTTCTCTCGGGCACTCCGGCTTCCTCGAACAGACCAAAAACATGCTCATTAGGTTGATTGGTGAGTCAAGATTGCCCTCAGCTAAGAGTGTGAGCGTGAATGGTCGTCTGTCTCTCTATGTGGCCCTGCAATTGGCTCGTTCAGAGTGTTCCCTGCCTCTCGTCCAAAGTTGGCAGGGATAGGCTCCAGCCCGATGTGATCCCAAAAGGGATAAGCGTTATAGATAATGGATTGATAAATAAATAAATAGATTAATAAAAAATCCTCCACTCCCCCTGTGGGTGGTCTTGTGTCTTCTTTCAAGCTGGGGTCCTCTGGGAACTTCAGGGTTGGGGTCTGCACAGTTTCCATCTGTTCCTACCACTGCACTTCTCTGAATCTCTGATGTTGCTCCTGAAAACTTCTAGGGTTCAGATACATCTGAAGAGTAGCTTATTATGTACAAAATGTGTTTGAAATTTTATATACAATACATTTATGTGTGTGTGTGTGGTTGTAGGTGTGAGTGTGTATTAAAATGCATGTATGTAAATAGGTACACCAGTCAGGCATATCATCATGACCACTGACATGTGAAGTGAATGACTGATCATTTCTTCATCATAGCACCTGTTAGTGGGTGGGATATTTCAGGCAGCAAGCGAACATTTTATCCTCAAAGCTGACATTAGAAGCAGGAAAAATGGGCAAACATAAGGACTTGAGTGAGTTTTACAAGGGTCAAAGTGTGATGACAGGGTCAGAACATCTCCAAAACTGCAGCTCTTGTGGGGTGGCCCCGGTCTGCAGTGATCAGTTTTTATCAAAAGGGGTCCAATGAAGGAACAGTGGTGGACCAGCGACAGGGTCATGAGCAGCCAAGGGTCACTAATGCATGTGGGCAATGAAGGCTGCCTGTGAAGTCTGATCCAACAGACCTGATAAGTGTATTTATAAATATCTTTGATTTAATTGAATTTGTTGTGAATTTGCCTAAATAAGTTCACAATATTTGGAAAAGTTAAAGAACATATTCTTTAAAAAATTATTATCAAACTATTTGTGCAGTTAAGACCATGAGCAAAGGTTTACTTGCATATCTTAAGTTTCTTTTTGTCTTGATTTTGTGTTTTTTAGTTTAATTTGCTTTGGTTAGTTCAGACGTTACACACATACAGTATATCTACAAAGTTCAGATAGTGAAAAGTGCCCTGGAGCAAAGGAAACTCCTAGTCCTCATCAATTCCACACACTTTCTAAATGTTGCCAACATGTTTGGGTAATTATGACAATATGCATGACTCTGATAATATTCCAACTAAAATTAGCTGGAGAAATAGATTACTCAGCAAAAAATAAGTGAATGAATAAAACAATCCTTCTAATACTTTATAAATCCTGAGGTTGGCAGTGTTTGTGTAAGTGTTTAAAACTGGAAAGTCTTTTTAAAACATTTTTTTTTTACTTTTTAATCATTAGATGTGATTTCAGACATGTAGTGCATCAAATTTGATGCTCATAATGACTTAATAACCGACGTTTTAGTTCACTCAATTCAGCAAAAGTAAAAATTATATTATGATTTTTTTTTTTTTTATCTTTGCAGAAAGACTGCATGTAACTTTGTGGAAGAAAACTGGAGTGTCCAGAGAAAACCTACACATGCACATGGAGAACTTGTTAACTTGACACAACAGGGCTCCAGCTGAAGAACAAGAAAGCACCCTTAAGGAAGCAGCACTACCTGCAGCACTATCCAAAAATAAGTCATCTATATAAACTTGTTGTTTTTACTAAATAAACAAATAATATGTTAAATATCAGGATTGAAAAAGTTGATCAAAACTAATCAGATTTGATCAATTGTTATGTGTTTTTATTATTATTTTAGATGAATTATCAGGTAAAAAATGTTTCTGTGTTTACTTGCAGCTTGCTGTGTGTGATGTTGAGAAGCATTAAGAAATATATTGGACTTTTTGAAGACGTGACACAGTACCAGCCCATCTCTTTATGTTAGGTATCTATCAATAAGACTAGTTTCGAAATCAGGTGTCAAAATGATCACATAGGTCCTTTAAAGTGTGTCATCTTCAACTTTAACTTTATTGTCCCCTCAGGGAAATTTGCTTTGCAGCCAGGTAAAAAAAGACATTGATATACGGTCACACCAAGTCATCCACAACAACAGAAACACAGGAGTGCATTAACCAAGAGAAACATCAATAAGCAGACCAGGAATGGAGCCAACAGTGACACAAATCTGAAATCAATCAAGCTGATTGGTTTTTGCATTCAGCTCTGTTATGGCTCGGAAGATTAAATAAAAAAAAAAACATTCTGTTTGATTTAGCCATTGGTAACCTGAATCTCAAATTCCACATGAAGAGGATGGTCAGGACACTGTATGACGCCCCAAGCCTTGAATCTTACTTTGTCACAGAAGATTTCAGACAGATCAGGTAATTTTACACCAATGATTTTTCCGGCAACCTTAACAACATGTTCAAGCCTCTTTTTTATCGGACAAGGCAAGGCTCCCAAACCAGGAAATAAGAACAAAGGTGAGAACAGACCCTACCATTGAGTTATAAAAGAGAGTCATCAGCTTACTACTCTCTCCAAAACAATTGAGGTTTTGGAGGAAGTGAAGCCGCTGTGGAGCTTTCTTAAAAACTGCATCCGTGTTGGCACTGAATGTCAGCCTGTTGCCAATGATGACAACAGTCCTCTCCATTGTCTCACCTTTTATAGTGAAAAAGGGGTGACACTTTGTCCTTTGTCTTGGAAATGTTTAATTTTAAAAAGAAGTCATCTCACCAGTCAATAAAATCAAATATCTTGTCCCCTAAAAGGTCAGAAAGAAATGAATGTGGAGCTAGTAACCAAATGTTCTGAGCTCTGCTCCAGTGTTAATTTTGACAGCACTTTTTAATTTGATTTTAGTCATAGTCTTTTGCCTAAAATATCTTTTAGTTTTAGTCATAATTTAGTCATCTAAATTGTTTTAATTTTAGTCCAGTTTTAGCTGATAAAAATTTCACAACATTTTAGTCAAAGAAATCTACTGTAAAGTTAGTCGACTAAAATATAAAGTGTAAAGTGTAAGGCACTTTTTATGTTTCCTTGAATTTCTGAAGTCATGTTTTACACTTGGATAAAATGAAACATCTAATAACCCTTTACTGAATGCTAGTAAAGTTTGAATGTATAAATTAACAGAAACAAATTGAACTTTTGTGTGAAATGCAGTCACCTTTATTTAGGCTACCTGGCAGAGCATCTCAGTTACAAAACCAGAACTGACAACAAGCAGTGAACCTGCTCTACATGAATATATCAATTCATAAAGAGAGTAGCTCTGATTGGATCGCTCCACAACTTATCCCACCACCATGAAGATAAGACAGCTGTGACTGGATGTCCCTCTTAACCCATCCAGCTTTTCCACACAGCCTATTCCTAACTTGTCCCTACTTTCTACATGACCAAATTAGGTCTGATTAGATTAAGTCTGTCAAACATTTTCATCTAGTTTTTATTTGTTGATGAAAATGTCAGTTAATTTAGTTTTAGTTTTTGTCCATGTGCATTTGTTTTTTTAGTTACTGTCTAGTTTTTGTCATCACTGCTCTGCTCTAACTCACACTGAGTGCTGAGCTGATGGTACTTTAGGAATATTCTAGAAATTATAAAAGGGTTTTACTCCACCAAACACCTCCTCATGTGTGTCTCTTTTGTCCCAGATGATACAAGAACAAGTGAGCAGGTCACATCCACAAAGTGCAGCCATCGATGACGCCAAAATAAACAGCGTGGTGTCATTCAAGCATCCACCTGCAGCTCTGCAAATAAAACCCCCGCAGCTCTAACGTATTCACGCTCACAGTTTATCCAGCCCGCTACTTGCTTTTCCATTTTTACCTCCACGTGGGCAAATAAAGGGGTCCTCCACCAAGGCACGCACTACATGGATTTTCCCATGTTTTTGTTTGTGGAAGAAGTTTATAAGTTTCATTATGGAGCTCAGTTAGGATGTTTAATACAGTTTTTCAGCAAGAGGAAAATTACTGGATACATGGGAGAGCAAATTCATTTTCCTCAAATCGACCACCGAGTTCAGTAAAATAAACCTTTTTTTTTTTTTTTACTGCATACAGGTATATATGCTTACTTAAACTTATGTAAGACTTAAACATGGGAATAGAGAGTCATATTAAGGGTTAAAGTCTGACAAAAATAACAAACACAAACCAATCAGGACACAATGAGGGTCAGCAGCAAAGGCTCGAGGCGTTCTGTCGTCTAATTGTCTATCCCCTTCCCCCTGTGTTAGGGTCGGTACTGACCTGTTTCAGGTTTTAAATGCATAAAAGAACAACTTAATATTTGTTCATTGCATCAAGGCTTTATGACTTTGTCAGGAACCTATATTTTAACAAAAAAAGAGAAGAAAAAGTAAAAAGAATATATCATAAGTGCTCTGTTTTAGTGTCATCTGTGTTGTTAGGGTCGGTTTTGACCCCATTATAAAAATAAGATTATAAAGCAATAATTAGAGCCAAAACTGAAATCATGGTGCATCTGTGAAGATAAACAGATGAATGTTCATAAATGTTCACAAATATTTATGCTCATTAAGTTCTCTTGCTAAAAATTACTGGTTTGCCTTTTTCTTCAAGTCTGTATATATATATATATATATATATATATATATATATATATATATATATATATATATATATATATATATATATATATATATATATATATATATATATATATATATTGACCCATCACTCCACAGATGTTACTATAGTTAATAATATTAGAATGGAAAAATGAAAAATGTATAGACAAATACCTCTACAATATGTTTTCTAACACCCCCTAGTAATAGTGAGGTAACAATACAACCTCTTATTTATTCATATGATTCTCTTGAGGTTCATTTTAAATTTTTTATTGAAATCAAAGGGTCCAAAAGCCCACACCAAAAGATATTAAAACCAAAATTTTCATGGATAATGAAGCCTGATAAGGTAACAAAGAGATAGGGAAAAACTGCATGATAGATAATTGTTTTTAGTGTAATCTACAGCTGAGTTAAGGCACAGGTCAAAACCGACCCTGGCATTGAGCGTGTGAAGAGAAAGCTAGCACAGTACAAGGGATACAACATACGGAAAGAGTGGGCAACTGGCAGCCCTTCACCTCACTCAATGTGGCCCACCAATCATTAAAAAGAAAAAATTGAAATATGAAGAAAACATAACAACAACTGCTAAATATGAAGCATCAGTAAGTGAGTAACCAGTACTACATAAAGCACAAATTAGGGTAGGTGATAAAATATTTCTACTAACCTTAGATTGCTGGTACATACTTTGTTTTATCATTAAAGAACTTTGCTATGATTGTATCTCTAAATATCTTTTATGAGGCCTTATTGTTTTAGTAAAAACTATTTTTGGAAACAATGGTAAAGGAAATATATTTGTGCTTTAAAAACTGGTAAACACGCATTATTTTATTGCTTTAAAAAGAAGCTTAAATTTGCTTTAGTTATGTGTTATACTCATTAAATTGTGAATTTTTAATTGTGTTTGAGATAAAATGTATTAATGATGGTAAATTCTTTTTGTGAAGTTTTCTATTTTCTATTTTGAGTTTATTTATATATTTTTTTGCTCATTAAGCGTGCTTGACAATATGTAACTGTGCGATTCTTAGGCACTGAAAAAAATGTATGTTGTAATCAAGTTGCCCACCCCTGACCTAAAGTTGCAAAAATGTGTGACTAAAAGTTCATATGATTTGACTTTTGGAGCTTCATGGAGCCTTGTTCATCCTCAGTTTGTATCTCAAAGAATCTTTCATTGGCCTCTTCAAATGCACAAACGCCAACTCTGACTCGAGGATGAACTGACTGTTTATAAGGTTAAAGGTTCAAGTTCATCAGCTCTTCTGTTTATCACTCACTTGTGAAAACAATATCTCAAAAATACATCATTGAATTTTCTTCACACTTTTCCAAATATCCACTCTGACTAAAAATGAACTGATAGATTGTGGAGGGACAAGATCAAAAGGTCATCGTTCAAATGTTCTTTTGATTCAGGTAAATGTGAAATCTCCAGCATGCATTAAAGGATTTTCCTCAATTGTTGCCCAATTGTTCACTTTGACTGTTAAGATCAGGGTATCCAACAAGGTGTCCGTGAGCACCTGCAGCCCGCAGGGAGCCAATGAGGTGCCCTCAGGGACATTTAAAAAATAACACAAGCTACCATCACAGAACTTGAAATAAATAGATTTTTTTTTCACATTTCAATTATATATTTTGCAAATAAATCACACTAAATAAATAAAAAATAACAAAGGTTTAAAGGCATTGGATTTTAAAACTGCCTAATTTTCCTACACTTTGACCTACATGGGGTCAAAGTTTACACTGATGTTGACACAGAAAAATAAATAATTGAAAATGCATCTAAGTATTATGTTCTTTTGTAATGCAATAATCTGTGGTAAAAATTATTGTTAGAAATAAATAATAGTAAAAACATAAACATACAGTGTTTTATGTAGCAAATCAAATTCATAATATTTATCATTAAATTATAAAGTTTTTATGGCTTAAGAACATTAAATCAAGCAAGTAGCCCTCCACAGTGCTCCTCATCTTTAGGGTAGCTCTCAGGCTCAAAAAGGATGGACACCTCTGGATTAGATGTTGGAGGTAAAGGTCAAAGGACATGGGGTCTCCTGATCACTGTGTGGTCATGAATATATCTAAAGAATGGCTCTCCATCAAATCAGGTCAAAATGTCCACTCTGAATCAAGCAGTGTTGGAGAAGTTGTTCAAAAATTGTAATTAGTTCGAAGAGATGTACAATACTGTTTTTTTATTGTTTTCTTGCTGATATCCTGCATGCCGATGTTTCTGAACTCATTATTGCCGATATTGATATATTTGGACTAAAGTATGAAGTCTTCACCAAACTTAAATTGAACTATTTCTTATTCTGTTTCATTTTATTGAGTAAAACAAAACAAGGAAAAAGAAAAACATTTTTGTCTCAAAAATCAATAATGTTGACTTCTTGATGTGGAAACTAAGTGAAATTGATTTGCCGATATTTCAGCCAATATAGGGGATATATGTGGCTTATATATATGGCTGATATATTGGCTGTAAATACCAGCAGAATTTTTCATGTCTGCATTTACCAATATTCAACTTTTTAAGCTATTACTTGCCAATACCGATATCAAACCAATAATATCCTGCATCCCTATTAATTATTTATTACTCCTTTTAAAACAAACAAGTGCTGCACAGTGACTACCAAGCAGAAATAAAATATTATAAAATTAAAAAATAAGTAAAATGATTAAAACTAACATTACAAAACAAATGATAAAATACAATAAAAATAAAACAAGTAAAAAGCACAAAAAAAACACATGAAAAATAAAAAAAACAACAATTTGTTAAAACAAAAGCCAACTTAAGAGGATAAAAAAACACATACAGGCTAAATTAAAAAACAATCAGAAAAAAAATGTTTAAAGATGAGATTTAAATATAGGTAAGGAGCAGCATGAATAACACTGTGTCCCACCATTGTTTCTGTTGTTTTCGGGTTCGCATATACGGTTCACGGAAGCGGTGGGGCTATGATGTCCTATAGTTTCTGAAACAATCCCTATTCCAAGGCCCACGTGGTTTCAAAAATGTGCATTTTCAGGCACTCAAAATGCCATAGGTTGTTTTATTAAGTTTGGCCAACAAAAATGGTTCCCTTTCAGTCGATTCACTCGGTACAACACATATTGTATGGGATATCACGCCCCCGCGTGGCCTGACTGAAGACACCTCTATTCACGCCTTTTAAGGCAGATGATCTGTGGTGACGTATGTGAGGCCCCGCCTCCACATATATACGTGCAACACCACAGTCACTCTTCAGTTCTTACGCTCTTCACCTCGCTGAGAACACCTCCACCGAGTCAGGCTAACTTAGTGCTGTAAGTTAGCTTGGTCTTGTTTTTGGCTACTGCCTCCTTTGAAATTAGCTTAACTGCCCCTGTTGGTGTTAGCCATCGGCTACCCGCGGAGCGCTAATTTTCATTTGCTTTCACCTGCTCTCCGGCACCGTGTCTCGTTATGAGCGCGAAGTTTAAGGAAGCGAAGGGAAAGTCTTCTGTTCGCCCCTGTCCTCAGGGGTGCGGCTTTTCTCTGCACGATAAGGACCTCCACGAGGCATGTCCCGTTTGCCTGGGGATTGTCCACGCCAGGAGGGCGTTGACGGAGCCCGAGTCGTGTGAGTGCTGTCACCGGCTCCGGAGCTCAACCCTGGAAAGGCGGGTCAAGTTTGTGGAGAAAGTGCTGGGAAAGGCAGCCACTGCACGGCACGACCCCCTCCTCTCCGAGTCGCGGGACCCGGCTTCGTCCGAGTCCGGTGACGAGGAGCTTTTGGTCGAAGTCCCCGTTGAAAACTGGGCAGACCATATGGAGTGTGCTGACGGGCAAGCCGAGTGCGAGCTGGGCTCCTCCGTGGGCGTTAGCCAGCCGCTAACCGAGCTAGCCTGTTTCCAGGAGGATGATGACGTGCTGGACATCGGCCTGGATATGCATGGCTTATCGGAGGATGAGCAGGAGCTGTTGTCTTCAGGTCAGTGCACCGCCGCTGCTGCGCCGGTTGACCAGGTGGACACGTCCTTCCACTCGCTGTACCGACGTGCAGCGGAGAAACTGGAAGTGGATTGGCCCGCTCCTCCGCCGGCTCAAAAACAGTCGCGGTTTACGGGGTTTTTCCTCCCTCCCGAACCAGCCGCTGTTAAGAACAGTCTGCCTATGTTCCCTGACTTTATCGGGGAGCTCACTTCCTCATGGAACAAACCGCTCTCTACCCGCGCCACAGTGCCCGGCTCTGGAGCGTTTTTGGACCTGGATGGTGCCGAAAAAGCTGGATTGGTTAACATGCCTCCAATGGAGGCGTCCCTGGCAGCTTATCTGGCCCCGGCCCAGAACCATGGTGTCGGCGGCTCCTCTACGCTCCCATCCAAGCACTGTAGATTCTCCGCGTCACAGCTGGAAAAAATCTACAGGTCGCAGGCTAGCACGGCCCGTGCGCTGAGCTCTGCGACCATGCTGCAGACATACCAGGCTATGATGCTGGCAGAGCTCGGCACACGTGTGCCTGCTGACAGTCAGCTGGCTCCTCTCCTTAACGAGGTGAGAATCGCCACGGATTACATCCTCCGTGTGTCCCGCTTTGCAGCCCTCTCTCTCGGAAGAGGGATGGCTTCCACGGTGGTGGCGCAGAGGCACCTGTGGCTGACTCTCTCTGACGTTCCGGACAGGGACAGAGCCGTCTACCTGGACAAGCCCGTCTCAGCGGAGGGGTTGTTTGGACAGTCTCTAGATGCTATCCAGGCTAATTTTGAGCTAAGGAAAAAGCAAACCGAGGCTTTGCGCAGCATCATCCCCAGGCGTGATGCCAAGCCCAAACAGCCTGCTGCTCTGCACAGACCGGCGCCGCCGCCTCCTCCCAAGAGGACCGCGACGCCAGTGAGCTCGGGACCCCAGCCGGTGAAGCAACAACCTGCTGGCCAGACTCCGCGGCCCTCGGCTTGGAGCAAGGGTCCACCACCGGGCTTCCAGAAGGGCTCAGCGCCCAGGAGGAAGAAGCCACAGTCATCCTAGCTACGGATTGGGCTCGAGAGGGACTCCAGCAGCACGGAGACACTGCTTTCCCTCAGTTGTTGCCGCCAAAGAGGCCGCGTTTAAATGTTCAGTGGTCCGGTCCCGGAAGGCGCCATACCCCTCTGACACAGTCTCCCAAGCACAACCCCCCCTCACACATAAATGCCCCGATAACGGTGCCTATTGTTCACTGTGTGAATGTTCAAAATGTAAATGCCTTGAATTCAATAAAGGTTTCGTTTTGTGCTCAAAACATCATAAATCATATAAGCCGGAGCAGGCCAGTATCACTGTGCCTCTCCGGCCCACTAGAGGGCGACAGCCCCTCGCCCACAGTGCTGCAGGCCAGCCGGCTGGCTGTCTGCCTCCCTCGGTGGCGCGCATGCGCAGTTTCACCCTGGGTAGAGCGAACTGTTGCCATGGGTTACCGGTTACAGTTCAAGGCACGGCCGCCTCGCTTCCACTGTGTCGTAAACACAGTTGTGAGAAACGAAGCAGCAGCAGCTCTGAGGGAGGAAATAAAAATCCTGCTGACCAAAGGAGCTATCCGGGCTGTTCCCGCTTCGGAGACGAACAAAGGTTGGTACAGCCGTTATTTTGTTGTCCCGAAGAAAGGAGGAGGGCTCCGTCCTATTCTAGACTTGCGAGTGTTAAACAGGTATCTACGAACGTACAGGTTCAAGATGCTGACACTCAGACAGCTACTAAGCGCGGTCAGGCCGGGAGATTGGTTTACAACTATCGATCTGACAGATGCTTACTTTCATGTAGCGATCCACCCGGACCACAGGCAGTTTCTGAGGTTTGCTTTCGAGGGTACAGCCTACGAATACCTAGTGCTGCCGTTCGGCTTGTCACTCGCCCCCCGAACATTCACCAAGTGTGTCGAGGCGGCGTTGGCTCCGCTCCGGGAGAAGGGAGTTCGTATATTAGCCTATCTGGACGATTGGGCTCTTATAGCAAGCTCCAGAGAGCAAGCAGCGGCTCAGCTATCGTTGACTCTGTCACACATCCAAATGCTGGGGTTTTCTGTAAATTATCAGAAAAGCTCACTGACTCCGAGTCAACAGATCTCTTTTCTCGGGCTGGAAATATGCTCCGTTTCAAGCCGAGCACGTCTGTCAGAGCGCAGGGTGACAGCGTTTCACCGCTGCCTCGATCAGTTTCAGTTGGGACACAAACTGCGTTTCAGGACGATTTTACAGCTGACGGGCATGATGGCATCTATGATCGCCGTAGTGCCGCTCGGGCTGTTAAAAATGAGAGCGTTTCAGCGCTGGGCTCAATCTCACCGGCTGTGCTCGACACGTCACCTCCAGAGGAGGTTGACGATAACTCCGTCCTGCATGACGGCCCTTCTCCCGTGGAGGGAACCCAGCTTGCTACAGCAAGGGTCCCCTATAGGGAGGGTGTCATTTCGCAAGGTGGTATCCACAGACGCGTCCCTGAGGGGCTGGGGGGCTCTGTGCGAAGGCGCAGCTGTGAGGGGAGTGTGGACACCTGCTCAAAGCAGACTCCACATCAACCACCTGGAGCTATTAGCGACCCTTCTGGCTCTGAAGCATTTTCGTCCCGTTCTGTCATCATGTTCTGATCAGGACGGACAACACCACAGTGGTTTCTTACATAAACAAGCAGGGAGGGACACGCTCCCTTCCCCTGCTAAAACTGTCTCACTCTCTGTTACTATGGTGCAGTGTTCATCTTCTGTCTCTCAGAGCCACACATGTGCCAGGTCACTTAAACCTTGGACCAGACCTTCTCTCCAGGGGGGGTCCTCTGGTGAGAGAGTGGAGATTGCACCCACTAGTGGTGGCTCAGATATGGGAGCGTTTCGGCAGGGCGGAAGTGGATCTTTTTGCCTCCAGAGCAAATACCCACTGCCCCCTGTTCTTTTCCATGACAGACTGCAATGCTCCCCTGGGAATGGATGCGCTCGCGCACACATGGCCCAACACGCTGTTGTATGCATTTCCCCCAGTGGAAATGATACTGTCTGTTCTGGAGAGGGTGCGCCAGCAGGGGCTTTCCCTGATTCTGGTGGCCCCTTGTTGGCCGGCGAAGTCGTGGTACGCAGAGATAATCAGCCTACTGGCGGCGAGGCCCTGGCAGCTCCCTCTGCGCAGGGACCTCCTGTCCCAGGCGGGGGGAGAGGTGACTCACCCGCGCCCGGAACTGTGGAGACTGCATGCCTACCTGTTGAGAGGTCCAATTTAATAGCTCAGGGTCTGCCCCCTAACGTGGTGGCAACGATCCAGAGTGCAAGGGCATCATCCACTAGAGGCCTATATGCCTACAAATGGCGGGCGTTCGAGCAGTGGTGTCAGGACCGGGATGTACTCCCATTCCAGTGCTCTATTGTGAATGTTTTAACATTTCTTCAGGAGCTATTGGATAAAGGTCTGTCTTTCTCAACAATTAAGGTCTATTTGGCGGCCATATCCGCATGCCATGTTGGTTTTGATGGAGTGACGCCAGGTGCGCACCCTCTCGTCATGCGCTTCTGAAGGGAGTACGCAGACTGAGGCCTGTGTTTAAACCCAGCGTTCCCTCATGGGATTTAGCGTTGGTGCTTGAGGCTCTTTGTGGGCCCCCATTTGAGCCTATTGAGTCTATAGATATGAAATTGCTTTCATATAAAACGGCATTGCTACTGGCTTTGACTTCTGCAAAGCGAGTGGGCGACCTTCATGCTTTGTCCGTACATCCCTCTTGTACCCAGCTCACTCCAGATGGATCTAAGGTTATTTTACGTCCTAATGCGGCGTATCTACCTAAGATTATCCCCACATCTTATAGTTCTATGACTTTTGAGCTCTTGAGCTTCTGCCCCCCTCCATTTGCATCTGAGGAGCAAAGGAGGTTAAGTTCCTTGTGCCCTGTGCGTGCCCTACGCACTTACATGGACCGCACTAAAGATGTGCGTTCATGTGACCAGTTGTTTGTCTGTTTTGCTAATCCGGTCAAGGGTAAAGCGCTGTCTAAACAGCGGCTTTCTCACTGGATTGTGGAGGCTATCTCCCTAGCATACAGCAGCAGGGGTCTTCCTCTACCCCAAGGTGTGAGGGCACATTCAACCAGGGGCATGGCAGCTTCATGGGCTTTGTTTAAAGGGGTTTCTGTGAGTGACATCTGTGCTGCAGCCAGTTGGTCATCACCGCACACTTTTGTTCGGTTTTATCGTTTGGACGTGACAGCCCCTTCGGTGGCTCACTCTGTCCTTTCTGCTGGGTCTACAATGCACTAGAGTGCTGAGGGTTTGACTCGGGTTCGGTGGCTGCTCCGTGGAGCGTGTATACATGTCCCATACAATATGTGTTGTACCGAGTGAATCGACTGAAAGGGAAAGAAATGTTATGAATATAACTTCTGTTCCCTGAAGGAGAGGAACGAGGTACAACACTAGGTTGCCCCACGGCAGCTATGCTCGATGAAGAGCGGCTATCGAACTGAAGGATGGCTGTGGTGTTGCACGTATATATGTGGAGGCGGGGCCTCACATACGTCACCACAGATCATCTGCCTTAAAAGGCGTGCATAAAGGTGTCTTCAGTCAGGCCACGCGGGGGCGTGATATCCCATACAATATGTGTTGTACCTCGTTCCTCTCCTTCAGGGAACAGAAGTTATATTCATAACATTTCGTTTTCCACACCTCATTTTTGGTCACTTTCTTGGGTTTTGTTGACATGGATTATGGATCAGGGACCTAATGCACCACCTGACTTTAAAAAAAATGCTGCGTTACTACAGGCCGTATGATTTCTAAAACTCAATGGTCTCTTCCTAGTTGTCCACGTTGCTGTCCAGGTCATCAGTGTCCACTCCTCCTCCTTGAAGTTTTTTGTGTTTGATGACTGCGTGTGTCCGTCTAAACAGTTGAATGTGCTGCTTTCTTGGCCAGGACACTCCTGAAAAAGAGATTCTTAATCTCAATTTGGTTTTTCCTGGTTAAATAAAGGTCGGTAAAATAAACAATAATAATGAATTCAAAGATTTAGCAAAACATGGCGACGAGTTTTACACCAAGCTGAAGAGAAGAACCCCTGAGACATTATGAATGGATGAACCCTTCCAACTCGTTTGTCCTAAGTTCTTGATGCATATTTCAATATGAAAAGTATGTTTATGTGAATTATTGATATCTTAGTTTTATTTTATATTTTTCTCTTTGATTCTGGATGGACAAACAAACACTGTCAAAAGCATAAAAGGCACAAAAAGATCTTCAGGCCTTATGTTCATCCTTTGCTTTTGAGATTTCTATGAATAATATAACCACATACCCTACCTCTAAACCCATTACAAGGGCCTCTAGTTACCCACCATGCCTTTAACGCTCTGCACCAAGGTTGTAAGACTAGAATTTCACTTATTTTTGGAAAATTTTGTTTGACATTTTAATTAAATTCACACTTTTCAATAAGTGTGCCAGTTTTGTGTGTGTGTGTGTGTGTGTTTGTGTGTGAATCTGTGAAGTATTGGTTCCTTTTGTAAGTTTAAGTGTAAATTTTAGTCTTTTTGTGTCAGAAAAAGATCTCTAGCAATGTCCTCTGAAAATGTCACAACAGAATAAAAGGACAAACTCCTGCAGTCATCAAGTTCAACCAAAAAGATGGATAGATGGCTTTTCTGTCACATGGTTAAGTTTGTTAAAGACTAAAACCAGGACATTTTGATTATGAAACTTCCTTGTATTAAAGCCTCATTTTATTTCATTTTGACCGACAACAATGATTTTCCACACCTTATTTTTGGTCATTTCCTTCGGTTTTGTTCATCTGACTCTGAATGAACTTCTTTGAGTCCAAACGCCTCTGATACTGTACGTACAGCGTGTCGTATTTGTCCTCATCCACCCCGCGCCCTCCCCTCTCTCTATTTTATACCACCGCTGCTGAAAAGATCGCCGTCTTTCTTTCTCCCCTTTTCTTCTTCCCTCCCCTCCTCATTTGTCCGGCACATCAGCCGATATTTTCTCCCATTGGGTCCCCCTCCTTCTTTGCATGAGGTACCAGGATGTGTGTGTGTGTGTGGAGGGTCAGCGGTGTTGCTGCAGTTTGTGGTTAGTGAGCTTCAGAGAGGTGAGAGAGAAAGAGTGAGTGACACGGACGAAATAATGAGCGTGTGTGCAGGGCTGGTTTTAGTGATTTTGGAGGCCCCAGGCATGGACCAATATGAGGCCATTCATCTCTTAGCTGGAAGCAATCACGGCTTATGTGAACAAAACTTTTTGAGGCTTTTTAGGGGCTTTAAAACACATAAACACAATAACCTCTTTCTCACAAGTACTGTGTAGATTGCACAAATAAGTTGGCCATGCTTGTTCAAATGGGTGAAACTGCCAAGGCCCTCACTCATCTTTTAATAACATACTATAATAATATTACTGTCTAAACTGCACACACTTGTTGCAACACTAAAGATCCCATGTCCTGATGTGTTTGACTTTCCACAGCATGTCTTGGGTGTCAGTTAAACTGAAATATGGTTAAAGTTCAACAGAAAAATGAAAAGCGCAGTCATCTCAAACTGGTTTCTTGAACATGACAATGAATTCACTATACCTTCACAGTCACCAGATCTTAATCCAATAGTGCCTTGGTTCCTAACCTGGAGTCTACGCAGAAGATCTCAGGTCTGTTTTGAGGTTGTCAAAATAAGTTTACACACATTATCTCTAACAATGATAACAGACTAAGAGCATGATATTCTAAGGGTATTTGCATAAAAATGTGTTCGAAAGCCCATTTTTATTACCTCCACCAAGGAGGTTATGTTTTTGCCGGCGTTTATCTGTCTGTCTGTCTGTTTGTTTGTGTTCAAAATAACTTGAAAAGTTCTGAGCAGATTTGGATGAAATTTTCAGGAATTGTCGGAAATGGGATATGGAAGAACTGATTAAATTTGGGGGGTGATCCGGATCACCGTCTGGATCCAGTAATTTTTTAAAGGATTCTTTAACATTGCCAGATAGGACCATTTTTCGCAAAAGTGGACCGAAGCTCCTTGGTGGAGGTCTGCGCTCTCTGAGTGCTTTTCTAGTTGATATTGGGGGCACTCAACTCTTCTCTGGCACAAATTCTTTGGGGAAGCTCTAAGAAAAAAGGTGGGGAAGAGCCACGATAAAGCTCCTTATGGGATGTGGTGGGTCGTGTTCATTTTGACAGCACTTTTTAATTTAATTTCAGTTATAGTCTTTTGCCAGAAATATCTTTTAGTTTTAGTCATAATTTAGTCATCGATGAAATTTCCCAACATTTTAGTAAATGAAATCGACTGTAAATTTAGTCGACTAAAATATGAAGTGTAAAGTGTCAAGACATTTTTTATGTTTCCTTGAATTTCTGAAGTCATGTTTTACACTTGGATAAAATGAAACATCTAATAACCCTTTATTGAATGATAGTAAAGTTTGAATGTATAAATTAACAGAAACAAATTGAACTTCAGTCTCTATAGAGACACTCAATCACCTTTATTTAGGTTACCTTGCAGAGCGTCTCAGTTACAACACCAGAACTGACAACAAACAGTGAACCTGCTCTACATGAATATATCAGTTCATAATGAGAGTAGCTTTGATTTGATTGCTTCCCAACTTATCCCACCACCAAAAAGCTAGGGCGGTTTGGAAGTCCCTCTTAACTCATCCAACCTTTCCACACAACCAAAGTAGCTGTGATTGGATATATTCCTAACTTGTCCCTACTTTCTACGTAACGAGATCGGTCTGATTGGATTAAGTCTCTGTCAAACATTTTAGTCTAGTTTTTATTTGTTGATGAAAATGTCAGTTAATTTAGTTTTAGTTGTTGTCCATGTGCATTTGTTTTTATCAGTTACTGTCTAGTTTTTGTCAGGGGAAATAAGATTGTGAATGAAAACTATGACAAAAGTAATTATTCATTCCATATACCGGGGGCTGGAGCCTATCCCAGCTGTCATTGGGCGAGAGGCAGGGTACACCCTGAACTGGTCTCCAGTTGATTGCAGGGCCACAGAGAGATAACCATTCACGCTCACACTCATACATGAGGGCAATTTAGAGTCACAAACAACCTTATGAGCGTGTTTTTTGGTCTGTGGGAGGAAGCCAGAGTGCCCAGAGAGAACCCATGCATGCATTGGAAGAACATGCAAACTTCACACAGAAAGGCCCTGCCTGGCCTTGGAATGGAACCTTCTTGCTGTGAGGCACGTGCACTACCTGCTGCGCCACCACGCCGCCTACAAAAATAATCAGTCAACAAATTAACACTGGTGGTGGAAAAGGAGATTCACATCATGGATGGGCAGCCAACAAATCAGCAGCAACTGTGTGGTGCAATCTTGTGAAAAAGGGCCAAAACCTCTGAGGGACGTTTCCAGGATCTTGTTGAATCTACCCCAGAATTACACAACAACAAAAACATCCAAAAACGGAGAGTTTCTGTTGCATTTGCACCTTCCATTTACATGAGAACGGTGCCCAGAGTGCCTGAATCCACACACTTTTGTAACTGGGGTCCAAAGTGAAAAGTTTTGAAAATGTTTTTGTTTTCTTTGTGTAAACAAGAATCCCTGTTGTCAGGGAAATGGTGATGCGCAGTACTCTTTCAGATAAAGGTTGTGTGTGTACCTAGAAACAACAACAACAACAGCTATGGCTGACTACCGAGCAACATGTGTGCTGCTAACTGTGCTATAGGTTTGTTATCGCTCCTCCAACCACATGTGGATTTGCTGCGTCAATACTCTGACTCGGGGGAGATGCATTTGCTATATTTGCCACTACAAACTTACATCGCCAACTACTGGCCTGGCATGGACGCGACTGCATTTTCAGTCGTTATCACATGTGTCTGTGTGAATGCATAGTGCTTTTGAAAACGCAAAGGAAAAAACTTTCTGTTTCTGGTGACGTTTTTATGTAAACAAGCCCTAAGGAGCCCTGAAGGCAAAAAGGGGTCCAACACTGTACTATCAAGGTATACCAAGTAAAGTGGCCAATGTGTGTGCAATTTACACAGTGTCAGAGGCAGTGTTTGCATTTTAAGCGAAGGAGTGATGTGGCTCTATAAGAACCAATTGGTTTTGCAATAAACCATGGATTATGTAAGTTGTCTATGTTATTATTTATGTATATTGTTTTTGCTGTAAACTTATTTCTGTGATAGTTATGTTTTTGTATAAGGGGTAGGCTTAAATAAGCTTTGGCTTCTGTCTGCACCCTTTCGGTCAGCTTGAAAACTTTGAATTTTAAGTTGTTTAATTGCACGTGAACCGAAATAAATTTCTGTCATTCATTCATTCATGTTTAAGTAAATGTCTCATATTTCTAAATTGGACTTGTTATAAAAGTTCCCTGCACCCTAGTCATATTTTTCAGAAATGTTCCAGCATTATTTCAAACAAATTACACAAAGAAAAAATAAATATAAGTTATAAATAAATCATTCAACTGCTGAGAAGCAAGGGCTGGTTTTCCAAATAATACCAACTGTCTGTGTTAATCAGAAAAGTGTGCCTCACATTTAAATACACGTCTTATTAATACAAAGTAATTTTTAGAAATCCACCTCATACTTAATCCTGACCTCTAATTACTATATTTTCAGGCCCTTTGGCACATGAGGCCCCAGGCAATGTGCCCACCTTTACCGAACGGCAAGACTGACTCTGGGTGTGTGAGTGAGAGTGTGTGAGGGAAACAGTGTGTGTGTGACTGTGTTAGGAAGACATAGAGAGAGAGAGAGAGAGACAGAGAGAGAGAGACAGAGAGAGAGAGAGAGAGAGAGCGAGCTGCAGGGTCGTTGAGGTCAGGTCCGACAAGCTCAGATGAAGGATAATCTGTGGAGGTCCCGTACAGCGGGGGGTGAGGACCCGGTGGAGCACGCCCATTCAGACACCCTCACACACACACACACACTTTACCACACACACCCTTCTGTCGCCCTCTTCCTCTCGCTCCTCTGTCTCTTCTCCTTCATCCTGCCTTTCCCTCCCTTTTTTGTTACTTTCTCTGAAACCCACCCCTCCTATTCCTCTTGTTTCTTTTTTTTTCTGTAACACAGTTGCAGCTGGATTTCAAAGGGCACTTGGCCAGCAGAAAAAGCTGAATGTTTAGCAGGCAGATCCCTCAGTCAGGCAGGCTGGGATTGTGGAATTCCTGCCTCCCACTCTTTAGGAACCGTTTTTGCCCCTTTGGGGGCCCCCGCCATAACTGCCAGCGGCCTCCTCCTCCATCTCCATCTCAGCCTCCAGCCAGGACCCGGTTTGCAAATTGAGCATGACAAAAAAACAGAGGTGTCTGCTGTCGAAGGACAGAGAGACATTTCTGAAGGTGCCGAACTGCAACTGCTGCTTTACACAACATTAAATAATAACTGAGTGAATAATAATGACTGTCAGAACAAATATAGAGATGACTAGGGTTGTCAAAAATAATATTTTAATCGATGCACTATGATGCTGATGTAGATCAAGACATACTGAAGCAGAGAGAATCAATAATTGTTCGTTCTTGCAGAGGCTGCTAGACTGCAGTATCAGTTTTGTTTCTGAGGGAGAAAAACAAGTCTGAGAGCTTTGACATTTATTACCTCCGCCAAGGAGGTTATGCTTCTGTTTGTCTGTTTGTTAGGAAGATTACACAAAAACTACTGGACGGATTTTGCTGAGATTTTCAGGAGAGGTTAGGAATGGCCCAACTTAACCCTTTAAAGCATGAAAATACTAATTATAGCCAGAAAATTATATTTTTTGGCACTGAAATGTTTATTTCACTTAAATCCAAAAAATCCAAATTTCCATAAAATTGAACATATATATTTTTTGTATCTCATTTGATACATTATATGTTTTGGCAACTGATAATCCATTTGAGGACATTTTTATCAATTATCTGACTGTATTCAGATCTTTTTTTAGTAATTTGTTGCTCATATTGATTAGATAGAGATATCATAAAAGTATGTATCAAATATGATACAACTGGCTTTAAGGGGTTAAAAATGATTAGATTTTGGTGGTGATTTTGATATTTGTTTGGATGCAAAAAAACTCCCAAAGTTTCAAAGAAATCCCATCGGTAAACATTGGGCCAATTAAAAAAAAAATCATACCTCTGCCATCACTCAATGGATTTGCTTCAAACTTTACAGGGTAATAGATATAATATGTCTCTGTTATCAAGGTAAATTTAATCTGGATCCGACCCAGATTGACGTCACAGAAAAACACTGAAGTTTATGGGAAATCCCATTCATTTCTCCTCGGCTGCTGTGAGGGTTTTGTCCCCTTACCTTCATTATAGGAGCTGTAATTTATTTGCAAACTGAAATCAGCATTTTTCAAGCCTATGTGTCTCCTTTTCCCAGCTTCTCTTGCAATGCCGGTGAAAGAGCTCTACACACTCAGAGACATGAGCGGAGACTCAGCTGTCCACTAGGAGCACTTGGTGATCCAGAATTTAATCTTTTACAGGGGTTGTGGAAAAGCCACTGCCTAACTGAGCTGCTTGGCGGAGGTCTGTGCTCTCTTGAGTGCTTTTCTAGTTTATTTTGGTTTATAATGAAAAGACATATTTGCTGCAGTTGATCTCAAAACCATTTCTAATTAGGCTAATAAAAGGAGTTCATATTTATCTGACTGCTCCAGTTTTTTATCGGCAGTTATCTCTAATCAACAACAATCAGTAGCTAAATAAATGAGCTCCCCAAAGCAGTGCATCATCCTACCCAGGTACAAAACCAAACGCTTCAGATGTTTTTTGTGCCCACTGTCATCAGACTGTCTAACAGCAGCAGAGGCTACAGTCAGTGAAGAACATTTCAGCTTCATGGACATTTAACTGTTTAATGCAATTAAATTTGTCCAGCACTAAACCGCTGCACCTTTTTTGTAATTTATTATAGTTTAACCTCAGATCATACTGGATTATGCCACTATGTTAAATATGTGATGTAAAACTAATGCACTTCTGTTTCTTTATATCATGTCACTTGTCATCTACTGCACAATATGCCATTTTGAGTCTTTTATTTACTCATCATTTACTGCACAATATGTCACTTTTATTTGAACATTCATTACACAGAATATTGTTGATGTCACTTAACTTACACTCCACTGCTCAGAATATCCTCTATTGTCCTTTATCAAGACCTAAATGTTTGTATAATATCTGAATTTTTACTGCTATAGTTTTAGTTTTGACCTTATATGCTCATTCTTATTTTATACTGTTATCTCCTGCAGGTCTCTCTGTCCTGTACTGCTGTAACACTTGAATTTATCCTCTGGGGGATCAATAAATGATTATTTTGATAACCAAACCATCCAATGCTCTCTTGACCTCAACAGCAGGAAGTACACCTTTAGAAACAGAAAACAGGCAATGCCACTCTGAGCAGACAAAAACAACACTGAAACATCTGAGGAGTGCCGAGTGGTAGCACTTTGGGCTCCACTGTGTGTTGACTATCTGCAAAGCAGCTGGCCCGCTCCTCGTCCATGACAAATCTGCAGACCCATTTGTTGGCCCTCTACCCACCACAGTGCAGCAACACCTCATCAAGCGCTCAGCCCAGTGTGACCATGTCCTGACAGAAAAAGGCTATCAGGGTTGTCATGTGTTTGACATTGTTGCCACTAAAACCCTATGCGGACCAACTTCAGCCCACACAGAAAATGGGAAGGAATCATTAAGGGAATCGTAAAGGAATCTGATTGATAAACAGAATTGTTAATGACGTTGGTATCAATAAAATCTTATCAATTTCAATCCCTGTTTCTAACTATTACAATTTGGTCCTATTAAGCTACCATTTTTCACTTTGTAACTATACCAACCGTAGTCTATCTAATTAAAAAATAATTATGGAATATTACAGTGACACTTTAGCACATGTTTTTGCAGGGAAACATCAAACCACCTTCTGGGTAACTTTCTACCTTACATTCCCTCAGACCCTCCATCTGCAGATAAAGACAGTACACTGAGTTTAAATGCCCCCTAGAAAGCAAATAAGTAGACCTCAAGGTGCATTTTCCCGTCAAACTAACTTTTCCATCATCTGAATATTATCCTTTTTTATTTTTTCTATAAATCTCACAATCAGTAACAGCCTTTATGGTCACCTGTGGCCACATATAATCTTTTTTATAGAACGGGGGAGAAATAAAGTGGAGTTTTTCCTTTCACTCCTGCTTAGCCAGCAGATGAGAGGAGTCCATGGAGCACGGTGTAAGGGAATCCACCTTTAAATGTACCTCACACAGAGTCATTGAAAAAATATGAATCTGAAGTGTTGTTGATTTTTTTTATTTTGCCCTGATCTTCTCTGTCCTGTGGCCAAGCTCTGTTCTGTGGCTTATATAACATGCATTAATATTTCACTCTTTATAAATAGCTTGCAAATTGGAAAAACAGTCTATTCTGGCAGTTTTTGCAGGCCGTCTTAATTTAAAAGACAGGTGTGCTTATGGTGATGTTTCCAGACGCTGCAAACAAAATCTATACTCATGCTGAAAGTGTAAGAAAGACCACTGTTTCAGACCTGTTTTGGACTTTCGCCTGATTTTATTTTTAAGCCTTAGGCTTTTGCAGGAGCTCACAGCATCTCGCAACAATACATATAGCTGTGTAACTGAGAGGGCATTGCATAATAAATTTTCATGTGTGAGAAATACCAGGTGTGGTGGGTAAGAGTGTAAAAAGGTTAAAATGCGTGTGTCACACTCTAAATGTGGGAGACTTATAATAATAATAACTTTTATTTGTACAGCACTTTTAAAAACAGAGGTTTACAAAGTGCTTTGACAAACAGTCAGGAACATACAGACAAGAAAGCACAAGAACTACAGCACAAGGAAACAAAAACAAAAAGCTCAGTTCAAATCAAGGCACTCTTACAGAAAGACACAAAAGGCATAAAAGACACCAGCAAGGAAAGTTAAGAGGAGAGCAACTGGCACTTTTGGTGTTAGGTGACTTCAGGCCTCTGAATCAAAAGCCCTTTTCATATGTCATAAGAACCAAGAACCATGCAACATAAAATGAGACCAAGAGGACTGAAATAAAAGCTAAAAGTATAAAATCAGTAAGAAAAAAGAAAGAAAGGGCAAAAATGGGGGTTGAAAGCAAAAAAAAAAAACAGGACAGCAAATATAAAAAGATGATATTATAATGATGATAAAATAATAATAGTAATATAATAATAATAATAATAATAATAGCAATGATAAAATAATTGAGACTTGAGAGCCCCAATCCTTACCAACTACATATTATACTTGTGAGTGCAATCATCATTTTAAAAAATTACCCATTAATAGGGTGACCATGCGCCCTCTTTTGCCCAGTCATGTCCTCCTTTTAGGTCGTAAAATCATGTCCGGGGCGGATTTTTAAAATTCTCTAAAAGGCTGGATTGCCTGAGGGGGAGGAACGGGAAGGGAGCTGACTGAGCCAGAAAGTAGAGAGAGGATACAGAGACAAACATATGAGTCATTTATCATTCATTATTAATAATGTAAACATATTGTACATAATTACATTAGTATCATTCTGAAGTGTTTTCTTGACGTTCTTTTGCGTATTCTCGCCGAGTTTTGCCATATTCTTTCCTAGTTCATCTTTTTTGTCATCGTATTTTTCATCATAGTTCGGGTTTTATGAATTTTATAGTTAAATAATAGAGTAATGTTAAATAATAATAATAATAATAGTTATAATTATCACAAATAATAATACAAAATAGGCTGAGTTTTTGATTTGTCTTCTCAAAAGTGTTGTACATGCTCATTTCGAATGGTATAAAAAGAAGAACCCGTTAACATTCAAGTCTCTTTCTTTTCTTTTCTTTTCTTGTAAGTATGCAGTTTTAAGTATTTACAACCTAATAATGACAAATACTGGCTAGCATGTTTTATTTTTACTTTTCCTCTTAAACTGTAGCCTCCTTCTCTTTATTGCTTTATTAATGCCTATCAAAATCATCAGGTAACTTCGTACTTAAAGATATTTATAAAGATGTGAATTTGGGTCCTAAAAGTTAACTATTAATATGTTGGTTAAGACAATATATAATATTTATTGATTTTACAATCTGCCCCCTGTAACATGACCACTATGATATAGTCTTCTTACATTTCCCCCTGATGAGATTTGCCAAAAAAGCTCCTCTGCCCTCTGCTCATGTTTCCCCTTCCTCCATTTTTCTCAGCTCTGGCACTATACAGCAGCCCAGCATCAAACAGGTAGCATATTTGGATGATAAGAACTCCTCTCTTTTCATGTGTGAGACAGATGTGGTGCCTGTCTGAGCTGCACCGGTGAGGAGAGCCAGAGCATGAGTGAGGGAGATATGTGGACCAGGAGAGGAGGAGAAGGAGGAGCGGGAGGGAGGGAGAAAAGAGGGGTTACAGAAACCTCACCTCCATCACTCTGAAGCGTGTGTGTGAGAGACAGAGAGGAAGAAAGACGAGCGAGGGGCAGCAGAGATCAATCGCTCGTGTTAGTGGAGCAGGAGCGAGCGAGCAGCCCTCCACCCCCCAAACAGCCACCTCCACCATCATCCATCCACCACCAGGCTGACAGAGCGGCCTCATAACATGAAAACAGAGGCAGTGGTGGGAAGTTACTCCATTCACTGCAGTTTGAGTTCGGAAAATTCACTTTGACAGGATTTTACTGCACGTTTGGTAGTGTTAATTTTGACGGCACTTTTTAATTTGTATTGAAGAAGATAAGCAGGGATGTTTTCACCCAAAGACTGGTGACATTTTGGTCAGTTTATGTTGAAGAGGTAGCACTCTAAAGTAAACAAGGCAATTGACTTTTGCAAAATGGACAAAATTGCTGAAAGAGCAGTGATTCAATATTTGCATAAGAAAGGTCTAGCACCTAAGGATATCCATACTGATATGGTAGCAACACTAAGGAATGACGCCCCTTCACATGCTACAGTGAAAAGGTGGGTGGCGGAATTTAAGCGTGGCAGGCAGAGCCTTGGG
Organism: Cetoscarus ocellatus; assembly: GCA_037902135.1. NCBI lineage: Eukaryota > Metazoa > Chordata > Actinopteri > Labriformes > Labridae > Cetoscarus > Cetoscarus ocellatus. The sequence goes on along the minus strand of JBAMNC010000305.1, from coordinate 2,290,497 downwards.
GATGACACCCGTCCTGGAAGGCCTGTCACTGCTGCAACCCCAGAAATGGTCAATAAAGTCCATGATATTGTTTTGGCTGACAGGCGAGTTACAGAGAGGTACCATATCAGTATGATATCCTTAGGTGCTAGACCTTTCTTATGCAAATATTGAATCACTGCTCTTCCAGTGATTTTGTCCATTTAGCAAAAGTCACTTGCCTTGTTTACTTTAGAGTGCTACCTCTACAGACATAAACTGACCAAATGACACTAGTCTTCGGGTACACAGCCTTAAATAGTCAGGGAATTGTAGAGCTGAAAAAGGACATGCCTGCTTAACTTCTTCAATACAAGGCTCACAACTTATCAATCAGCCCTTGTAGTTTTAGTTATACTCTTTTATCTAAAATATCTTGTAGTTTTGGACATAATCTAGTCATCTAAATAGTTTTAATTTTAGTCTCGTTTTAGCTGATGAAATTTCACAACATTTTAGTTGATGAAATCTACTGTAAATTTAGTCGACTAAAATATGAAGTGTAAAGTGTAAGGCATTGTTTATGTTTCCTTGAATTTCTGAAGTCATGTTTTACACTTGGATAAAATGAAACAACTAATAACCCTTTACTGAATGTTAGTAAAGTTTGAATGTATAAATTTAACAGAAACAAATTGAACTTTTGTGTGAAATGCAGTCACCTTTATTTAGGCTACCTGGCAGAGCATCTCAGTTACAATACCAGAACTGACAACAAACAGTGAACCTGCTCTACATGAATATATCAATTCATAAAGAGAGTAGCTCTGATTGGATCGCTCCACAACTTATCCCACCACCACGAAGCTAAAGCAGCTGTGATTGGATGCCCCTCTTAACTCATCCAACCTTTCCACACAACCAAAGTAGCTGTGATTGGATATATTCCTAACTTGTCTCTACTTTCTACATGACCAAATTAGGTCTGATTGGATTAAGTCTCTGTCAAACATTTTCGTCTAGTTTTTATTTGCTGGTGAAAAAGTCAGTTAATTTAGTTTAAGTTTTTGTCCATGTGCACTTGTTTTTTTAGTTACAGTCTAGGTTTCATCAGGGGCAAAAAGGTTGTTGAGGAAAATAATTAGTCAACAAAATTAGCACTGTCTTGGTACCACAAGTAAGCCCTGATCAGCTCTAAGGTTTGTCCATGGGGGTCAGTAGATCAGTGATGTAAGGAGCCTGGCCATGAAAAGAGGTATAAGTTATAATAAAATTTTATAATCAATACTTGACTGGTAGCCAGTGTATTGATGAAGGATTGGGGAAACGTGCTATTGTTTTCTTGAACCAGTTATCAGTCTAGCTGCAGCATGTGATATTCCAGAGTCGAGTGCACGGCGGTACTTAAGGCAGGACAGAATAAGAGCATGGATGACCCTGAGTAAGTCATCAACAGATAAAAATTAATTGATTTTTGAAATTAATTTGAGCTGATCAAAACAAGTCTCTTGATTTGACTGTCGAAGCTGAGGTTTGAGTCCAAAACAACATCAGATTTCTTGCTGATGACTTGACGTTTTGTGACCAGCTTTTAAGAAAAGAATGACATATGAATACATCTTTAACAAAAAGATCTTTGAAAAAAATCAGGCAGGTTTTATCCCAGGTTTGAAATGCAGTATCAAACTGAGATTACAAAAAAAGGTGATTATTAACCAAGGGTGAAAATAAAGATAGTTGTAGACACCAGGACTAACTAGGCAGAAGTTTTTTTTTTTTTTTTTTATCACCCTCATTTTCAAACTTAAGGTTCAGTTCTGCACAATATTATCAGCACAATATCAAAAATTGAAATAATAATTGGAATATTGGTATCTGCAGATATTAAAATTTCTACTGATATTTTTGCCTTACGTATTAGTCATGTATAGGGCTGAATGATTTTAGGAAAACATCTAATTGCATTTGTTTTTGGCAGATATTGCAATTTCAGTTGAATTAACAATTTTCTTCAAATCAAGCTTCAGTGCAATATTCACTATGTTTACAGTATGGACAACAGTAAGGAAATCAATGATCAAACGCACATAACACATTATTCATCATCTGCTATTATGATAAATAATCTGTTTTCATTATTTTAGGGATACTCCAACTTCTACTCCTAAACAGAGGCTTTGTGTTGTTGACCTGATTACCAGCACTTCCTGGTGGAGATGTGACGTTCATGAACGAGTCGACTCTTTTGAACGTCTCTTTTAAGTGAACAATGAGAACTGATTTGCATGTGAGTAAGCCATTCATTTGCGAGCCACTCTTAAATACAAATTGTCTGCAAAATTGTAAAAAAAAAAGAAGTATTTGTAAAATAAGTGACACAACAGATCCTGTGTCATTCAGGAGCACTGCAAAAAAAATTGCAGCTTTGGCGATCACATGATTGCGTTGTCTCCAATTTGTGATTTCGATCCGAAAACGATAAAACTTTCAGCCCTAGTCATTTCACATTTATCGGCTGCAATGCTCGCAGAATGCATGAATGTGGCACACTACTTCACCCTATTATTGCAGAATGTTTACATTTTCAAAACAAAAGTGTCTTCTATTAGAGATAAAATGTTGTTTTCTTTGTTCACATTGATTCCTAACAAAATTCACAGTCACAATCAGAGGAACAGGTCAGTTTTACTAAGGAAATTACCTCGTACTCTTGCCAAAAATATCAATATCAGTATCAGAGAGTTAGAGCCGTAAAATTATTTTAGGAACCTTAGAGCTCCACGATAAACTGTATCCAATGATTTAAAGGGATAGTTCAGGTTTTTTAAAGCTGGGTTGGGGTTCATGGCATGACCCTGAACATGTGGCAGTGTGTCACAGCGTAGTTCTCTCAGGAACACGATATAATATATATATACATGTGTATCTATAAGAAGAAGAGTATGGCTTCAGCCTGCTCTATTGTAAAGTGCCTAGACTTGTTATGAACTGGCACTATACAAATAAAGACTGATTGATAGATTGATTGACTGTCAGCTGGTTGTTGTAGTGCTGTTTGCAGCTCTCAAAAAGGCAGGTAGTGCTTTATTTCACTGTTACTGTTGTTAAAGTGCAGTTTGCACACAGTTCTCAAGACATCCACATGAATTATTGTCTTTTTTGTTCTTTTTTAAGACACTGAATCATGTGCTGCCTCAGTCTTGTTGTCTGTCTCTAAATCAATGATAAACTTTTAATCTTAGTTGTATGAAGTTGGCTTGAGTTACGAAGATGAATTTTCCTGCTTGGTACCAGTTGAGGCATTTTAAAACAGCTCTACCAGTGTCGTTTTTTCACTCTACATAAATAAACTCTGCGGCCCCTCTCCCGGCCTCCCTCTGCATCAGAGGGATGCACTGCAGCGCAGCTCTGAGGAGAGGAGAGGATTTCCCTTGTAAAACACAAAGTGTGAGGCGAGGAAAGGACGCCCTCCACCACCTCCCTCCACCTCCACCTCCTCCACCACACTTCCCCTCACGGTGATGTCAGGGCGGGCAGGGGCTCCCTGATAGAAAAAAAAGACTTGAGAGAGAGAGAGAGAGAGAGAGAGAGAGAGGAGTGAATGGAGGAGGATATTACCACCACTGCATGGACCGGTGCAGAGGAGCAGCAAGTCACTCTGAGGCGCACACAGACGCACAACAACAAAACCAAGAGGAGCCGACGCGCACACGGACTACAGCTTTATGTTTTTGTCCAGTTCACAGGAAAACTTTTACTCCACATTTAGGATAGACATTTGCACTCTGCACAGCCTCTGGGGAGACTTTTTCTTTTATTCTGATTCACCTTGCAGACACACTTTTGCGACAGGACGCACTAAATGATGCAACAATGGTCAGGTAAAAGTAAGATAGAGGCTTTGTGCAAAGTCAGGATGGAGTGAAACAACATTATTCTTGCCTGATTTACGAATGCAAATTAAATCAGACATTTTTTAAAGGCAGAAAAATTAAAATAAAAAATTTCCTCAGATATAAAATCGGTTTATTGCATTTTTCAAAAATATATCTGATCACTTAAGAGCAGAAAAAAGGGAATCTTGGACTTTTACCTCTACCTGAACTGAGTTAGAGAGGCTGCATGAATAAGTAGGAGGCAAAGCATCGTATTTAAACATGCAGGAGTTTGGAGCTTCAATTTGCTGAAGATCAGGCTGTCCTGGCTGATAATTTAGGACCTCTCCAAAAATTGAATCACTACCAATTAAACACCAAAAAAACCTCACTGTAGCCATCTAGGGTGACTTTGAATGTGATTTTCTTTATTAGTTTGAACCAGTTTGAATGCACTGATAGTTTAGATGTTATTTGATTAATCTATTTACCAAAAAATATTTTTAATTCCCAAATAAGTTGCCCAAACACTTGTTTTAATCTTGTATAAATGCGCGCAATCAAAGGATAAAATCTGTGAACATTTTGGCGCACACTTGGCATCCAGATTCTTTAAAAGTTAAATTATTCTCCCATTTATCTTCAAACTTTACTCTGGCCTGAGAAAATGTTGTTAATCAGACTACTGGCTATCTTCCTCATCCTCATCACCAACACGTGGCTGCTCAGCCCGGTGCGCTCTGATGCACTCACCCGGCACAAGCGCGCCATGGCCCGGCGGGCAGACCGGGAGCTCTCCAGGCTCGCAGGTGAACCGTGCACGGTCTCTGGAGTGTGGAGGTCCCGGCGGCAACCGCGCTCCCTCTCCCCGTCCCAACACCGCCCTCCAGCGGTTCTTCTGGGGACGCACACGACGCGGAGGGAGCTGTACACTGTGAAGAGCGCGCCTGCGGTCTGCGAAGGAGGGTGCGGGTTTGATACTGAGGCGCAAGGAGGCTGGGGGGACGCGGAGGCAGGAGTGGAGAAGGGACACGATTCAGGACATGAGCGTGGGAAGGAGAAAAGTCACGTAAATGGCAAGGAAGATGCAAACTCTGTCACGCCACAGCCGGAGGTGTCTGCGCGTAACGGCGCAAGAGAGAGCGCCAGGTTCACCCGCAGCCTCGACTCCTCGTTCCCGTACGAGGAAGAGGGAAACTCCAGCTGGCAGAAGGTTTTCCCGACAGATTCCAGAGGGCTCCAGGTCCTGTACAGGCTGCAGAAGGAGGATGGAGACCCGCAGCTATCCACGGGGGCTCCAGTGGACCCAAACGAGGATTACTCCGGGGAGGTGGAGGATGATGATCCACCTTCGAGCTTCCCCCTTGGCAGCCCCTCTCCGTGGGGGAGCCCCGTGCCCCGTGTGCCCCCGTCCTGGATGACCGCTCTATACTTCAGCGGGCGGCGGGAGCAGCTGAAGGTGAAGCCGGCGGCAGGGGTGGAGCTGCCGAGGGCCACGTTCAGCCTGGAGCTGTGGGTGAAGCCTGAGGGAGGGCAGAGCAACCCGGCGCTCATAGCAGGTGAGTGAAAGCTGGTTAGAAAGATGATCCTGATCTGTCAGAGGTCAGTCTCACTGTCTCTGTGTTTCCTGTAGCTCAGTAACTGTAAGGATGGGCCACTGTACTGAGAGGCACAATGCTCAGTATTATTGTTAAAAAGTTGATTAACTGTATGGACAGGTATTTTAAAAAATGCTGATATGATTACTGTTAATATAAGGGCAGGAAACAATGGCTTAAGTTTGGGGAAGTTTGCAAACCTGTTACTTGATGAGAAAAATCATTTTTATTGTGGAGTTGTATTTAAAAGGCTGTCGTTTTTTAGTGGTCTTTGTCACTCACAGTCTGTCAGCAGGTTGTCACTTCTCAAAAAGTAGATTAAACTTGGTCTGAATGGTGCTATTACAATGTATTTGTATGGTGGTACAGTAGATAGTTCTTGAGGGTTGCTGGTTCAACTCCCTGAGATGGTCTAGGGTCTCTCTGGGATAGATACCAGCCCCGTAAGACACAGAAGGGGGCAGGTGGTTAGAAAATGAACGGATAGATGGACACATTCAGATGCATCACTTTTATTTATGTATTGTTGAACGTCTGCATTAAAAAAAAATAATACATTCATTAATTTGTGTTGAATCGAACATTGTTGGTCTTATTTTTAGGGATGCATATTAGTTTTGTGCCAATAACTGATATGCCGATAGTTCCAACTGACAATACTGTTATTGATATTTTTCGCCTAGAGCAGAGAGTCTTTAGATCACAAAAACTGACTTGTTGACTTCAATGTGAGGAACAAATCTAAAACAAGACAAACAACATTTAACTCTTGTACCTGCCCAGTGATGATGAGGTGAAGCAATATGGTACATTTGTGCATTTTGCTGATATTACTGCCAATCAGTGTTAATTTTGTTGACTGATTATTTTCGTCATAGTTTTGGTCAACAACCTTTTTTCCCCTGACAAAAATCAGACTATAACTTAAAAAAAACAAGTGCACATGGACAAAAACTTAAACTAAATTAACTGACATTTTCATCAACAAATAAAAACTAGATGAAAATGTTTGTCTGAGACTTAATCCAATCAGACCTAATTTGGTCATGTAGAAAGTAGGGACAAGTTAGGAATATATCCAATCACAGCTGCTTTGGTTGTGTGGAAAGGTTGGATGAGTTAAGAGGGACATCCAATCACAGCTGTCTTAGCTTTGTGGTGGTGGGATAAGTTGGGGAGCGATCCAATCAGAGCTACTCTCTTTATGAATTGATATATTCATGTAGAGCAGGTTCACTGTTTGTTGTTAATTCTGGTATTGTAACTGAGATGCTCTGCCAGGTAGCCTAAATAAAGGTGACTGCATTTCACACAAAAGTTCAATTTGTTTCTGTTGTTTTATACATTAAAACTTAAACTCCCTTACACTTTACACTTCATATTTCATCAACTAAAACTAGACTAAAATTAAACAATTTAGATGACTAAATTATGACTGAAACTAAAAGATATTTTAGGCAAAAGACTATAACTAAGACTAAATTAAAAAGTGCTGTTAAAATTAACACTTCTGCCAATATGGAGTATTGTATGTCCAATATTTATGGCTGATATATCATCTGTAAGTATCAGCAAAACTTCAAATGTCAGCCGTGAGTTACCGATATAGCACCAGTGATATTGTTCATTCCTAAAGCTAGAGTAACAGGGAATTCTTGTACAGGACAGACTTAGATGTTGTTTACTATGACATAAAAGCCTTTATATCAATACCTGTATTGGCTTAAATGAGTTTGGAAGTATCGACATAATGGATATTCGATAAAGTCTGATATCTTACATCTCTGTCAAAATTCCACCGTAAGAACTGATATTACCAAAAGTTATACTTTTAACCTCAGCAGCAAATAAAGAAACAAAACTAGAGACAAATGAAGTTATTTTCCTCTGATATACTCAATATATTTAATTATGCTTCATATGACAGTGTAAACAATTACAGACAGTCAAGACTATGTTTATAATTTGTTTGTTTTATATTACACTTGGAGGTGCAGAATTTCATTGCCGCAGTATCAGCAGATAACTGAATAACTGAATTTCTGCCAAAATTTCCAGCTGATATAACAGCTGGTGTTTTGCCAGGTCACTATCAGTGAGTTAGCTCAGTTAAGTTTACACATCCTTAAATGATGAAGTACATGTTTATATGTCATAAAACAAAAATGAATTTAGTTTGCTGTCAAAGTGGCATGACTCAAACTGAGATCACAAGTAAAGATTTGCAGGTTCTATTAAAAGGGTGGATTGATGAGAGAGAGAAAGAGAGGAGCTGTGGATTAAACTCAGTCATGTTTGAAATGTATATTAATATGTCCGTCTGCAGGTCCTTGGTGTTTTGCAGACATGTTTTAAAGAGCCCATATCATACTTTTTTAGTTTAATATGCCTTCTAGTGTGTATGAGATGTCTTTTGTGAACAAGATAATAAAGCTGTGTTTCCACCAAGCAGTCCAGTTCAGCTTGGCTCAGTACAGCACGTGTTTACTGGTGTTTCCACTGATGGTTAAGGCGGAAGTGTTCCAAGTTAACTGAACTGTGCTGTCCCACTGTTTGGGAGCCCTCTGAAAGGGTGTCAAGTGTGCCAAACGGTGGACATAAAGGCACTGCAGTCTGTTGATTGGTCACAAAAATTGTCAGTTCTCATGCGACAGCAGCAAAAACAAAACACGCCATGTTCAAATAAGCTGTGAATATGGAGTGATTTGTCCACGGCTATTGCTTTTAACTTCTGCCTCTCCCCTCTTTGCAGCGCCAGTAGCTGCCTGAACTGGCTTGTTCTCTAATAGACCTACCAGTGTGATGTCACACCATTGTTTCATCAGCAGTTTAAGCCCATTGGAAGCCCACAAAGTGCAGTGCTGAACTGACCAGTTACCACACTGCCTTGTAGATCAGCCAACGCAGACGGGGCCACATGGGAGAAGGAGCCTTTAAGAGGCAGGAACTCTAACAGAGAATCTCAGTGAGAGTTTAGTTAGTAAGTTAGTTTTAAATTAAGGACTTTCTTTCATTCTGTCATGAAATAAAACATTCAGTACAAACAAAAAAATCTCAAACGTGAATGAAAAGGAACAGAAAGAAGAAAATTCTTATAGACTGCCCCTCCCTCTCAAGATATTAATTAACTAAACACATAATACAAATTAACAAGAGCTGCAGGCCAGCATGCCTTTCTACATTTCATTATTTCTTATTTTCAAAAACAACCAAAAAAAACAAACAAGCAAAAAAGACCACATGTTAATTCACATTTTCCCACAAAACAAACATGGTAAGACTTAGATTAACGCTGTATTTACTCAACATACCGGCTTTGATACTTTTTTAAAGACAAAATTGATGTAGCTTGTTTAGTTTCTTTGTTAAGATTGTTCTATAAAGTGATTCCTCTCACTGTAATGCGGCACTCCTTCAGTTTAGCTCTGAATCTTGTTTTATTTTTTAATATTTCATTTTAAATATATAGTCAGGAAAAATATATTTTTGTATAATCTTGACCAAAAAAACAAAACAGGTGTGGCAGATCCAGCAGCTCTCAAAGAGCCGTCACACACAGTTGGTCCATCACTTAAATGCAGTAGACAGTTTATAGTCCTGCTGCCTTTGTAATTATTGTTAGAAATGTTCTGTTCAGCTGAAGGAAAGGACCATTTCTGAGTTCTATGCTATGTCAGTGAATGCCATGCAGATTGTAAATTGGAGCTTGGCAAGATGGATCTGCCTGATTAGACTATGAATCAGTCGAGCCCATCTGCACTGCAATTTTATTATGCTTCACCTGAAATTAAATTTTTAAAAATCAATCAATTATCAATTTTTAGGAACTTTTAAAGTTGGAAACTTTCCATGGGAATTAACAGGAATTCATGGGAATACATGGGATTTAACCTGGAATCCAAAAAACTGAAGATTGGCTCCTAAAGGTGCAATCACACTGAACACGACTTGGGCGACCTGGGCAACCACTCTCCATGCAAAGTCAATGTACAGCCGCGTTCATGCTCGACCAACCCTTCCGCGATGCAGCAGATCCGCTACTGGGTTGCTTTGGATGTGCGACCAGCTCGAGTCGCTAAGTGGTCAAAGTTGAAAAATTTGAACTCTTCAGGCGACATTGCGTGTGGCTGTGACGCAACAGCCAAACAACGTTGTGTGGGTGTGTGACGACACCCGTGACAGACTGTTTTTATTCTGGATCACATCAGAGTGACAATCCATTGGAAACATTAGTTAGTGAGGACATTACTTCCGTCCTGATCAACAGAAGTGGCAGTTCTCTATGGTCCTGTACTTCCTCATCTGCATCAGCTGCTGTGTTTTATGGTTGGTAGATGAGTGAAAGGGGTACAGTTAGAATAATGTCAGATAATACATGCAGATATATAGGGGTGGGCAGAAATATCGATTCATCAATGCATTGCAATATTTCTCCTCCCAATTCAATATTGATTCAGCAAATCTTCTGAATCGATTCACCTCTTGGCCAGTAGGGGGCGCTGTGCACTTTCTCAGTGTTTATCCTGCTGTCACCAGTCACAGAAGAAGACATGCTTACAGAGCCATTGGATTGAGAGCCGAACATGAGAGTGATTTAACGGCAGTTTATCAGTATTTTCTGTGTAAATAATGTAAAATATTCAACACAATAGCATTAGTATCATTCTGAAGTGTTTTCTTTTTGTTCTTTTGCCGTATTTTCTCTGTGTTTTACTGTATTTCTGATGTATTTCCCTGCCTTTTACCGTCTGTTTTTGTGATTTATCGTCTTTTTGATCATAGTTTGGTTTTTATAGATTCCATAAATAGTAATTTTAGAAATATTGGAGGAAGAAATGTCGAGATCTCTGTCTTCAGCTTGACAGGAACTGCTTCAGGGACTACCATCAGTTAATAAACGCCTGGACATGGTCTAATATAACAGGCTGTAACATGGACACTAAATGCTGAAGGCAAACAAAAATGTTTGAGTTTATGTAAAATAGGTGAAGTTTATTTTTGGCCATCTCAGAAAATTTCTACATCTTCATTTACAACTGTTTATGAAGAGAATCCTGTTGAAAATTTACATCCGTTTTTATTCTTTTCTTGTAAGCATTTATAACATAATAATGACAAATACTCGCAAGCATTGTTTGCATTTATTTCTCATGAAAAAAGGGTGAAAAATGTTTTCAAAGGACAACTCCTGACACATTTTTTGACAAAAAAAAACAGGTGGACATTTATTATTATAGTGATAACTGTCATGTTTTTACTTTTGTACTCCATATGCACAAATAAGTTATTATTGTGCAAATTTTTATTTTCAGATGTTTGCTCAAAATATGAGTTGACATACCACATATTATCACATTGGCATCCAAAAGAAAAACCCAGGGATTAGATATAGTTGGGGAAAATATATTTTAACATAATCTTGACCAAAACAACCAGATTTCATGCAGATATACTTGAGAATATCTAAGCTACACCTCAATCACATGCCCACAGCACACTGCTGACTGCAGGGGTATTGAGGCCACGCCCCCTACATGCACTGTGCATGCACTGGACCCCTGGACTGTTGAGGCCATACATTTGAGCAGCGGACTTCATGAAGTGAAAATGACATTGATTGTTGAATAATACAATTAAAACTTAAAAAAAAGTTCTACTCACAAATAAATCTGTTGAGATGTCATGTTTTTCATTGTATTATTTTACATGGCTGTCTGCCTATGACAAAACAAAATGTTTATGTTTATGTTTGGATATGATGGTCATAAAATTCCCATGAAAAGCTTCCAGAATTTTTTATGCCCCTTTGCAACCTAATTATCATATCAGCAAAAATCCAGTATGGTGCTTCCCTTTTAGAATGTCCTTGGCCTTATTGCTTGGTGTTGCACTAACAACTGGTTGAAATCTTTCGGCTTAGGTTGTTGACATTTCCATCATGCATACTATTTGTTGATACTTGGAAATGTCTCACAGGCTGTATTTATGGATGGGTGCCACAGAAGACAGCCAGGCTGCCAGTTGCCCATCCCTGAGTCACTGCTCCTCTCCTTCTCCTCACTCTGCACAGTACTCGGTGCTCTGTGTTTTCTTCAATAGCTTGTGACAGTTTTATTGAGTGTCAGTAACAGCATCTTGATTTGCCTTCACTATCAACAGCCTCTTGTGATGAGTAAATTACTGAAGGAAAATGGATTTTAACCAAAAGAAGAGCGTCAGGAGACGGGATGTCATGCCAAAGATCAGGGTTCATCAGGTTCACTGTGTGCTGTTTCTGCTGCAGGTACAGAGACAGAAGGATAAAAATAACTCTCAGTCATGGGGAAAATATTTTGATATTGTGATAAAAACGCTGTAAAATGAAAAGAAGTGTTGCTCAGTCACTTAATCCATCATTGACAAAAAATCAGCAGTCTAATTTATGTGTCAAGTTGAATTCTTGGGATTCTTTTCATACATGGTATTGCTTTATTAAATTAATTCAATTATCATAACATGTTTTGCAGGGGCAGTCATAGTTATCTGGAGGCCCTAGGCAACAATAAACATGAGGCCCCTCTCTGTTTTGCTTAATGGAATCACAGCTGGTGTGGAAATCTTTTTTGTCTTCTCTTTCAATAAGAAAAAGCCAAAAAACTTCATATTACAAATATGTACAAGCAGAATTTGCTCAATTTCGTATGAAGAATAACATAACTAAAAGCCATAACATCTTAGTTGTTCAACATTTTTTAAGGCAAGGTGTAATCTAAAAAATAGATATTATATACAAACCCCAACGCCAATGAAGCTGGGACTGCGACACGTTACAAAAAAGCTGGGACAGGGAAGACTGGGAAAGGTGAGGATTGCTCAGAAACACTTGTTTTATACATTATACAGGTGACAGCCTAATATGAAACAGCTGAGTGTCATGATTGGCTATAAAAGGAGCATCCTCAAAAAGCTCAGTCATTCACAAGCAAGGATGGAACAAGGGTCAACACTTTTTGTAAAAACTGTGTGAGCAAATAGTCCAACAGTTTAAGAACAGTGGTTTCATTGCAAGGAATTTAGGGATGTGATCTGTAATATCATCAAAAGATTCAGAAAATTAGGAGAAATCTCTGCACATAAGCAGCAAGACGAGAATCTAACAATGAATGCCGCTGACCTTTGATCACTCAGGCAGCACTCCACTAAAAACCAACATCATTCTGTAAGGAATATCCCCACTTTGGCTCAAAAACACTTTGGAAAACCGTTGTCAGTTAACATAGTTCATTGCTAAATCTACAAGTGCAAGTTAAAACTCTACCACGCAAAGTCAAAGCCATATGTCAACAACACTCAGAAATGGCGCTGGAGCTTCCAAATTGTTTTTGGAAATCATGGATGTTGTGTTCTCCGGGCTAAAGAGGAAAAGGACCATCCAGACTGTTTTCAGCACCCATGGCATGGGTAACTTGCACATCTGTGAAGGCACCACTGATGCTGAAAAGTACATACAGGTTTTGGAGCAACATATGCTGCCATCCAAGCGATGACTGTTTCAGGGACGTCCCTGCTAATTTCGGCAAGACAATGTCGAGACACATTCTCTCCAGGCACTCCAGCTTCCTCTCTAACACACAAAAAACGTGCTCTTTAGGTTGATTTGTGACTCCAAATCGAAGAGAGAGTGAGAGTGAATGGTTGTGTGTCTCTCTCTAAGTGACCCTGCGATTGGCTGGCAACTGGTTAAGGGTGTACCCGCCTCTCGCCCAGTGACAGCTGGGATAAGCTCCAGGCACCCATGACCCCAAAAGGCATAAGCGGTGTAGAACATTGAATGTATGGATGTGCAACCACTTGAGTATTTATTAAAGCCAATAAAGATCCAAATATTATAAACTCTTCATTTATCCAGGCTGTCCATATGAAAATGATCATCTCTATTTTTCCAATCAAGCATTAAGAATGTAACACTTGAAAAGCGGCACATTTGACAGAACAACATGTACATCAGACAAATTGAAGAGGATAAAATGGCTGCAGCACCACAGCTGTCCAGATAGAGAGGGAGACCACAAACTGTTACGTCCACTCACATTTACTCTGATCAAAGATCCGGCTCCATTACTGCGCTCTTTTCCCCTCATTGCTTCCTTATGTGAGGGCGGCATTCTGTGGCACGGGTGCTTTTCTTTGTAGTGTCCTGAAAGAATCTGACAAAAACAGAGACAAACAAACTCCTATTGTTTCTGCCAGACGTGATACTGACCTCACTTTGACTTCTAATGGTCAGCAATTATCTTAGAAATCTGTTTGTTTGTACACTTCAGCCTCTATTGTTGTGTTGTTGTGTTTGATAGAGAAGTTTTACAGGCTTAAAGGGATACACCAACAATTTTTCTGTTTTCGTGTCTTGCCTCAGTCCTGAGTCCATGACGGGCAGATAGACACTATTCTTTCAATTGTAAGTGCAGTAACAAGGAAGAGACTACCAAAGCTAGCCCACCACTAGTTAGCTTAGCTCAAACTCTTGGAGAAACGGGTATAGCTAGCCTGCCTCTGCCTGCAGTCATCAGATAAACCATATTATAGATACCTAGAAGTGCCCTGAGAGCGCACACCCCTGCCAAGACATTTACAGCATTGTTGGGCAAGTAGAAAAAAGTAGAAAACTGCCCTATCTTGCAGTGTTAAAGGGATAGTTCAGTATCTTAAAAGGTGGGTTGTATCAGGTGACAATAGTCAGAGTGGTGGTTGAAAAGGCTCCCTGCATCTGGCTCAGATGAGCAGTAAGGTATACTGCTGTTAATGTGTACAGTTATTTTGCATAATTGACTGAGTTTAACGTAAAAACAAGCAACAGATCTATGTTGGGTAGAATGTATGATTGGGTGAAAAGTTTTGTCAGTATAGGCTTACAGGTAAAAGATAAAGCCTGATAATGGTAAGCCTGTGCAGGAACCTCATTGTCACTTATCACTCATATTGACTCATATTGAGGAAAAATAAAGCGCTCAAAATTTTTGACCCAATCATACATTCTACCCAACACAGATCTGTTGCTTGTTTTTATGTTAAACTCACCTAATTATGCAAAATAACTGTAGCCATAAACTACAGTTTACCTCTCTTAAAAATAAAGTGCTCCTGGGAGCCAAACTTCAAAAATACTGAACAGTACCTTTAAGATATCCCTGAAAAAATCCTGCATCCACATCCGGATGCAGAACACCACCGAAGTCTGGTCAAATCTATCTTGTGCTCTGACCAACAACCCCTGAAAATGTCATCAATATACATTGAGAAATTATTGAGATATTAGCAAGAATGAGGAAAACTAACAAATTCTTTACAAATTCCTTGATTCACATCTGGATTTGGATTTCCCCAAAAAATCTTATCACTTCTTCCTTGTTCCCTGAAATTTCATCAAAACCCATTTGTAAGTTTTTTACTGTGTGAACAGACAAATGCAGGCAAGAACAAAACCTCCCTGGAAGATCTTTGATCAGCAGATTATTGACTGACGTATCTGTCATATTAACTGTAGAAGGGGGTGCAGCAGGTGTTGCTGTTGCCCTTACAGCAAAAGAGTCTCCCCATGCATACCTAGGTTTTCTCTGGGTGCTCTGATTTCCCCCCACTGATCATAAACATGCTTGTTAGGTGACTTGGTATCACTGAATTGCCTTGGGTATGAGTGGGAGCATGCTTGCCTGTTTGTCACTATATGTCAGCCCTGTGGTTGGCTGCTGACAGGAAGAGGTGGTATAGATAGTGGATGGATGAACTGTAGAGGACTGTTATATACTGTATTTCAGTCCAGTTTTATTGGACCAAAGTACAAACAGGAAGCTTTTAAACATCAGAACTTTACAGAATCAATTTTATAACCAGGATACATATGTCCGTCTGCTGTGTCTGGTTTTAAAAATATCTCACAACACAGAGCGTTTCCCATGAACCCTCTCTGTTACCTGTTGCAGACTGAATCTTTAGGCTCTTGTTCTGCATCATGACCATCTGCTTTAGCATGAGAGGCTGGAGATTTAGGCTCAGTTCAGGTTAGATTTAAAAGCATTTACACCAGACTGTGCACACCAAAGCCATCCATCAGATTTAACTAGACATGACCCTGAGATACAGATTTGCCCTGAATGTAAAGGTCGACTTTCTGCTTCAGAATTTATGTGTTTGTGATTTACTGCAGTGTGTAGCGACTTCAGTGTTTCATACAGTATTTTGCTGTGGATGTGCATGGACACTTTGGTGTTTGTATTGAGGCTGAGAAATATTTCAGGTTTGTGATAGTGATGTGCGATACCACTGATTTCCTTTCCGATCTGATACGAAGTGAAATTCAGGCAGATATCACTGATACTGATCCAATACTGATACTTTGTTAAGAAAAACCAATGTGTTTGAAAAATTGAATTAAAAAGTAGTGCATTTAAAATTATAGCTTCAGAATCAATGAAAAGTATCAGACTGCTTGTTGTTATTGTTTAATTATGAAGAATTATCTTACAAGTTACTTGACAGCATCTGCTTGACTGAACATTTTAACACAAGCATTTAACAAGTGCACTTTTTTGTTTAGTAACATGTTGATCAGGCTCCACTGAATTCAACCTGTGCTCAAATTTATCAATCTCTTTTTTATCATCGTCGCATCTGAGTATGACAGGCAGAAGAAGAAGTAGTTCCTACCAACTGGGAAGCATTTCGCGCCAGTATTTTTACTTTCCCCTGTATTACTGTTTATGGTAAACCACATACTTACCCCAAATTATTAAAATATGAATATTTTATATGAGCTTCAATTCCAGAACATAAATCTCTGGTATCAGAGGGATTGATATTTCAGTATCAATCCGCCCATCACTAGTAGTTTGGCTTCTCGTCTGAACTGTGCCATTGTTAACATTACCCAAAGTGAAAACGATACATGCATCAGCAAGGAGTGCATGACGATATTTCGCTGTATTGATACTTTGAGCATAGGCCTACTTTACAGAACTGCAGCGGTGTAAACAAAAGATGTACCACAGGAAAAATGTGCAAAAATTAATCTATCATTTTAATTTGGAACAAAGGGAATGGGAACAGAGAACAGTAATGTGTTGAACAGTGTGTAGGTGCTTGGCCTGCAACTTTCCCTAATTACGTACCGGCTCAATCCCCATGCAGGGCCTATCTGTGTGGACTTTGCATGTTCTTCCCGTGCATGTGTGGGTTCTCTCAGCGCACTCCAGCTTCCTCCCACAGACCAAAAACATGCCCATTAGGTTGACTTGTGACTTCAAATTACCCTTAGGCATAAGTGTGAGAGTGAATGGTTGTCTGTCTCTGTGTGGCCCTGCGATCGGCTTGCAACCAGTTCAGGGTGTACCCTGCCTCTCGTCCAATGTCAGCTGGGATAGGCTCCACCCCCCTGTGACCTTGATAGGCAGTATAGATAATGAATGGATGGATAGGTTTACATATTGGGTGTCTAGGAGTTTGTTGCGGACAGAGAGCTATTTACTTGTCTGATTTATATTAGAATCATACCGAAGTTGGTATGTAGAACAAAATAGAGTTATGAACAATGGCCTATTTTTCCCAGCCCTAGGGTGAGTAGTTTATTAAATTTATGTTCTGAGTGTAACGTGGAGTATAATGTAAATTTTCTTCTGGCAGAGCTGCAGCCTCCTCCTTCTCTCTAACTGAATTAAATGCTTCAACATGAAACTGGCTCACCTCCTCTGGGATTTTTTTTGCTACAATTGCCCACTTTAACACTTGTGAGCACATATGTGTGTGAGTATACACACAGATATAACGCTGAGGAGGGTGAAGGGGTTCCCTGACCCTCCGATGTCCCGGTGTTACACATCTGGGGAGCAGATGTGGAGCTGTGTGTGTCTGTTGCAACAGCAGATGGAAACATCAGGGCCTTGCCTTGGCTGAGTGAAATAGCTCCGTCCTCCTTCCCCTCTGTGTTCTCTCCTGCTCTGTCTATTCTCTCTGACTGTCTGACTCTCTGTAGCTGCTCATCTGCACCTTTCCCCTCCTTCAGTTTTCCTTTGTCTGTGGACTGGAACCATTTGTTTTTACGTCTGTTTACATTCTTTCCAATAGCCTTTTATGCAACTGGCCCCTCGTCAAGTCCCTCTGTCCTTGATTCCTCTTATCAGAGGCCCTTTCACACATTCACTGTTAAAATATTGAGGAAAATTTCAAAGTACCATATCCAGAAAATAGCAGATTTTGTTGTTCATGCTCGGTCCTCACAGCAGGGATTCTAGAGGGCTTGAACATGCTAAACTCTGAACATAAAAACTTGTTTTTTTATGTTCACACATGCAACTTTTTGAGGTAAAATCAGGATTTCTCCAGGAGTTTTTCCTGATTTCCCCAATCAGGTTTAAATCTATCTCTGGGCTTCTGACCATTTGACACAACCGATACTGCAAAATAATTTGACAGACTACACATATATTGTAATGTCTTGACTTTGTATATTTATACTCTGTGGTTTAGTTTTGTTTGTATTTCTTTAAAAAAAAAAAGCACAAAAAGTGCTAATCTTATTCCAAAAATAGATAAAATAACATAACGTCCTAAAAAAGGAAGAGTCACAACAAGCATACAGGACCGTTTAGAGTTGCTGAAGAGTTTATCTGATGACTGTAGGCAGAGGCAGGCTATCGCTTCCCATTGACTCCCAGTGTTTGAGCTAAGCTAATTAGTGGTGGGCGAGCTCTGCCCATCTCTTCCTTGTTACTGCACGCACAGGTGAAGGAATGGTGTCCATCTGCTTGTCATGGACGCGGAAGTGAGGCAAGACACAAAAAACAAAGAAAATGTTGGTGTATCTCTTTAACAAAGGTTAAAGAGGGAAATGTCCAACCACTTTGAGCTCAGGCCACATAGGACTAAGTTAAAGAGATATTTAATTATAGTTAGGTTGTATCACATACTTGAAACAGTCGGTGAAGTGGCTGAAAGGGCTCCCACCAGTGCTGTACCTTTAAGAAGAACAAGCTCAGACTATCAGTAAGGTGTTGCTGTTGGGGGGTATTTTATTTTTAGGTTATTTTGTGTAATTGTGTGAGTTTTATGTAAAGACAAGCCACAAAACTATGTTTGGTTGAACGTAAAATTGGGCAAAAAATAGAGTGCCTTATTTTTCCTGCAGGAAGTCTCTGTGTTTCTCTAATTTTGAAGCAGCAAATCCCCCAAAGATCCCCTAAACTGAGCTGCCAGTCTATTACATCTATGTTGGTAAATGTTTATTAGCTGTCTACTATTAGACAGGGGTTGTTAGGAAACACTCCACTCCACCAGCACAATGTTCTCTCCGATTTAGACAAGTCATCCTGCATTGAACACAGCAAAACCGACCCTGGGACGTCCTTTCACCGATTTTTGATGATTACACAACATTAACCAACATCAGCTACTATACATAGATTTCTGAATGCCTCTTGAAAACAAAGTTTCAGTGAGGTGTATGAGGATCACTGAAAATCCATAAAAATGTAAGAACTTGCTGTCCTCCTGGGGCAAATGTTCTTGTTTTGCTAAAAGAGATGAGGTTTCATTATTGATATATTTCACTGGACCAGGATTAACTTTGAATTATGAGCTGATCAGTGTTGTGCCTAAACATGTTAATCAATGTGTTTATTGAACACACCAGAGCCAGCCCTCCCTAAAGGCAGAATAGGCAAATGCTAAGGGGTGCCACAATCTGTGAGGGGCAGCTGCACGAGCCCCAAACATTAATCAGCCACCAGGTTGTCAACCTCTGCCTTCCTCATCCTGTTTGCACAATGCTACACCTCCTTCTCTGTTGCTCTCTCTCCATGTTCCTCTCTCTTTTTGTTCCTCTCTCATAAGCTTTGGCTCTCGCTCAGAGAGAACTCGCAGGTGCATTTACTCAGTCTGCAACTTGAGATAGTACAGACAGGTGAGAGGCGCTAGAGTATGCATGTTTCGTGAAAGAGAAAACACAGCTCTCATTGTTCCTAAACAGCAGCCATGGAAAGAAGATAGACCCTGAAACCTTTGAGTATGTTGATGCTTGTAAACGATGTACATTTGTTACAATACATGACTCAGAAAGGTTGGACCCAAATGCACGACAGACATAGTTGAAAAACTTGAAAGGTTCAATCAATGCCAGGCAAGGTTCAGCACACAGAGAATCAACCAAACAGGCAACAGTGTCCAGAAAAACGTGAGGCAGAATCAAAGTCAAAAAACAGGGCAAGGTAATACAAGGCTAGACAAGACAGAACATTGCTGGAACGAGACTGGTGAAAGTGCTACGAACTGGCAACAAGACAGGAGAAGACATGAGGTTTAAATACATGAGGTGATTGGGTAGGATGAGACACAGCTGGGGAAGCACAATTAGGGATCAGGTGTGACAAAGTCAGACAGGAAGTAAAACCTACGGAGACAGACAAAGACAGGTGAATTTTCAAAATAAAACAGGAAGTATGAGACAAAACATAAAACAAGGAAACAAAATGGGTAACTTAACTGAAACAAGCAGGATCATGACAACATTAGGCTGTTGTCTTAAATTGAATAGCATGACCACACAGCCTCCCATGCTTCCATACAGACAGCCTGCTGAAGTGAGAAGGAGAGGTTATGATGCATTGGTGGATGTTGTTGTATTGATTATTTCTCCAGATCACGCTAGTATATGTTAGCGAAAAAAAAACGGAAAAAATGGGGGCCCTCATTGTGCGAACAGTATGGTGGCAGATGAGGGCCAACAGCTTACAACAGCTCGATGTAGGTCAACACCTGCAACTGAAAGTGGATTGCTCAAAAAGTACACCATAAAAGTTCTTCATACTGCTTGTACATGTAGTCCAAGGGGTCCTCTTTACAATGACACCAGTTTCATCAGATAAAAATGGAAGAAAACTATCTATTTTTATTTTAATATCTGGCAAAAGGGCTCAAAATAACCTGCGCCATCTAATTATCTGCATTTATTTGATACAATATTATTACACATTCTGTCCATTCATGCTGGAAAAAGAGGCAACTTAGAGCCAATGTTAAGGCAAGACTCCTTTATTTCAAACTTTTGTTGGTAAAAAGAAGAAAAGGAACATGATAAAGTCACTCAACCTGCCTGTCATCCCCCTCTTGCTCGGCACAGAGCATTTAAATGTTCAAACACATGATTTGACCATGGAAAATGGAGTAGCGGCTGGCTTCACCCCAGTTTCTCTTGTCTGTCTTTCACATGCGATCTCCTTGCTCAAGAGCCCCCTGCAGGCCTGGAGCTCTTCTGTTGTTGTACTCGGTTCTGCTGTGTTTCTGCTCTTGCAGGTGTTTTCCTCTTATTGAACTGCATTGAGCTGTTGTAGGCTGTATGTCCTCGTCGGCCACCATAGAACAAGCATCAAAATGCACAAATACTATAAAAAATAATTCCCCTTAAAAAACCCAACATATTACTGTTACACTTGTAAGCAACAGGTTGATGATGAAGCAACCCACCTGATATGATTCATTGACCCTGAAACCTAACCAAGCACTTGGATTCATGTTATTTTGGGCATTTTGTGCTTTTATTGACAGGAGAGAGAGAGACATTAGATAGACTTGTGAAAGGGGGAGAGAGAGTGTAGGGGAGGACATTCTGCAAACTTGCCACAAGCTGGATTGGAACCCTGGCAGAAGCATATACATGGGTCATGCGTGGTTGATTACCACTCCACCAAACCAGCACCTCCACTTTGAATCATGTTGATATCTTTATTAGTTTGACAATCATCGAGAGAAAACATTCCCTAATGGAGGTTATCCAGATCACCACCAAAATCCTATCACTTGTCCCTTGTGCCATGATCAACATCCCCTGAAAATGTCTTCAAAATCTGTAGCGAACGTATTGTGTTATTAGCAATACTGTGGAAAACTGAGTTATCTTGCACTGTTAACAAATCCTTAAAAGTATTCTTGGATCCACATCCGGATCCTGATCACCACCAAAATCTATTTATTTTTAAGTTGGGCCATTACTGACATCTCCTAAAGACTTCCCCAAAATCCGTCCCGTAGTTTTGTACAAAGGGTTCCACAATTATGAAGAAATTGTATGTTTTAGGGTAGAAAAACATTTCACTGCAAAGTACTTAAGGAACTTGGCCCAAGTTTGGAAAGTCTTCAGCAACAGTCTCTGATTGGCGAGCCAGTGCACCAACCAGAGAGCCAACAAAACATCAGACTGTATTTGTCTGCTAACGAACATGCCTGTTTCCTCTTCGATGATTCTCTTATGTTGGTTATTTATCTTTCCTCTTTTCTGTAGGTGTGTTTGACAACTGCTCCCATTCACTGAGTGAGAAAGGTTGGTCCGTAGGCATCCGCACTGTGGAATCATCCAAAGACGCACGCTTCTACTTCACGCTCCGAACGGACCGAGCCACAAAGTCCACCACCGTCTGCAGCCACCAGAGGTACCGAGCCAACGCCTGGACCCACCTGATGGCCGTGTACAGTGGCCGGACCATGACCCTGTATGTTGATGGAGCTAAGGTGTGTGGTTATAGTGCGTGATAGAACTTCACATTAATGTCTGGTCTATTTTGATCAGTCACACCTTCTTTTTCAACATGTACGATAAGAAACAGTTTGACAAATCAATACAAAATCAAAGTCCAGTCTGCACCATCCACAGAGTATTTATTTCAGATCTTCGCCTCTTTCTGTGGTCAACAACAGTCAGTCCAATGTCTAAACCTCTTACTTGACGGTCACTGAGTTCACTGTCAGCAGTGACATCGTCATGACAGCTGGGCAAACTCCAGCTGATGACGAATGTGTGATGTGGCTAGAGGCTTATTAAGACCTGATGACTGGTCCTTGAGTTAAACTGTTTTCAAACACGACTTACTCTTTCCAAGTTTTAAAGTGACCTTTATACCTGAATAATTATTTTTCCTATATTTATAAACCATTCTCATCCATGCCAAAATCTGGAAAGGTTGTAGGTCAGAGGGAGGTTAAACCAATCCTTCACTGGTCCTTCTTTTTATAAGTTTAAGCTTAGTTTTTGGCCTCAAATCTGCTGCTTTAATAAAAGCACCAATTAGCAACTACTAATGGGATTTCTGTAAGACCATCCATACAATACTATGAACCCTTTTGTGGTTAGAATGTTTCCAGGACTGGTAAACCCACTACACGTTTAGGCTTAATACGATGTACAGCCAGAGCCGGCCCTACACAGCGTGGTGTCCTAGGCGAGATTATATATGGCGCACCCCTCCATCAGTGATTTTCATTCCCTTTCTAAAGAAATTGAATAGCTTTGTTTTTACCATTATCTTTAATTTATGAGATAACATCCCACCAAATTTACGTGTTTAATTAATTACAAATAAATACAAACAAAAAATCTGAAATATAATATAAATAGCTACCCATACCACAAAATAAAAATCCTGTAAATAAGTAAATAAATAATAACTTATTTGGTATTATCATTTGTAGTTATATTAACTTCTTTACATTTGAATTAATGTGAGCATTTCCATTTTAATAATTAATTATAGTTTTGATATAATTATATTGAAGGTGATTTTTTTCCCGATTTTGTGGCGCTCCCTGGAGACAACAGCACTCTTAGCATTTGCCTATATTGCCTAATGGGTCAGCCGGCCCTGTGTACAGCCATGACAGTGTATGTAAATATATGCACCAGATGTAGTGATGGAATCATTAACCATTTCCAGCTGAGAATCAATAAAAAAATAGCTAAAGGAATCAAATACATCCAGTGTCGCTGTGATTTCAAGCTATAGTAGAAACAACAAAAACAACATTTGTTTATGCAGCATGGCATTAAATATCAGGAGTGCCATTTGTTAGTCATTGTTGACCCTGAAAACCTGTGTGGGCCTACTTTATGCACACATAGAATCAGCAATAATCAGTAAGGGAATCAATAAAGAATTGGAGCCATATTAACAACCCCCAGAAACGCTGGGCCTGAGCTCATCTGAGATGGACTCATGTAAAACAGAAAAGTGTGCTGTGGTCTGACAAGTCAACATGTTTGGACGTTATGGACATTGTGTCCTCCAGGCTAAGGGCAAAGTTAAAAGCCAGCATCTGTGATGATATGGAGGTGTGTTAGTACCCATGGCATGGGTACTTGCACATCTGTGAAGGCACCAGTTTTGGAACAACATATGCTGCCATCCACAGCCATCTTTTTTAGGGAAGTCCCTGCTTATTTCAGTGAGACAATGTCAAGACACATTCTGCATGTGTTACAACAGCGTGGCTTTTGTAGTTAAAGGGTACTAGAGTGGCCTGCCAACTGTCGAGACCTATCTGCCATTGAACATTCGTGGCACTGAAGTCGTACGTCAAGCAAGAATGGGAAAGAATTCCACCTTCAAAGCTTCAACAATTAGTATCCTTAGTGCCCAAATGCTTAGTTAGTGTTGTTAAAAGGGAAAGTGATGTAACACAGTGGTAAACTTGCCCGTCCCAGACTTTTTGAAATGTGTTACAGCCTTCAAATTCTAAGTGAGGGAATAGTTGTAGAAAAAATTAAGTTTATCAGTTTAAACATTAAATGTCTTGTTTTTCTAGTGTTATTCCAATTAATTTAGGCTGAAAAGGATTAGCAAACCATTGTATTATTTCCTATTCTACATTTTCATACTTGACTTCGTTTTGGTCACGTCTTGCACATGGCTGCTATTATAACAATGCAAAACTTTTTTGAAAAAGTCTTGTTTTAGTGGGTCGCTGTTGGCCTTGGTGCCAACTTGTCCAACACTCCCATCAGCAGCTTATTTCTTTGTCATCAAACTCATCTGTTGATTTATTTATCAAAATGGATCATTCTGAAAACAATGCAAACATATTTAGGGACAAATTATGGAAACCCTCCAGGTCATTTTCGCCATTACCAGGGACTCTGTGGATTCCACTTGGGATCCAAAAACTTTGGGGAGGAGAAGGGACCATACTAGTTTCAACAGATATAGGGATTTTGCTAGAGAGTTCAATACCTTATAAACAGCTTTGAAAGTGTTTTTGAACACCAGTGTCAACAGTAGGGATGTAACGGTATGAAAAGTTCATATCACGGTTATTGTGACCAAAATTATCACGGTTATCATTATTATCGCGGTATTGTTGCAGTGTGCTCAAATTGTTCAAAAAGTACTTTTACACACACTTGAAATCATTTAACCCCTTTAATATTACAATTATAACAGGTCCTGTTGTCTTTTTTGTCAATAAATGTGTCAGGAAGTGTCCTTTGAGTACATTTTTTCACCCTTTTTTCATGAGAAATAAAAGTAAACAATTCTGGCACGTATTTGTCATTATTATGTTACAAATGCTTAAACGGTGTGTAATTACAAGAAAAGAAAAACTGGATTGAACTTTAAACAGGATTCTCTTCATAAACAATTGTTCAAAGTTTTGAGATGAGCAAAAATAAACTTAACCTATTTTACATACACCCCCATTTTTTGTTTGCCTACAGCATTAGTGTCCATGTTACAGCTGCCTATCTTGGCCAGGATGCTCTTGAAAAAGAGATTTTTAAACTCAATGAGTTTATTTTCCTGGTTAAATAAAAAACAGCTCATTATATCAGACCATGTCCAGGCATATGTTTACTGACGATAGTCCCTGAGGCAATTTCTGTCCAGTTAGCCCCCTTCATGACTCTCCTCTGGTCTCCCCTCTCCCTGTTAGATCTCCTCCACATTTCCTCCTCCAATGTTTATAAATTGCGATTGATGAAATCCATGAAACAAGAACTATGATGGAAAAAAGACGATCAATTACGAAATATGGCAAAGAAGCTGAGAATAAACGGCAAAATAACGGCAAGAACACTCTCCAGAATGATACTAATGTTATTATTTACAACATTTATACATTATTTATGCAGAAAATACTGATAAACCACCAATAACTCACTCAGGTATGGCTCTCTCAATCTTCTCCCTGTCTCTGTCTTCGACTCAGTCAGCTCACTTACTCGAGGAGTTACAGTAGTTTTCATCACCCACGTCTTTTTCTTCCGCCAGCAACAGGGTGACCGTCTTCAATCAGTTTTCCCTCGGCATCGTTGTAAAATCCAAAATTTGACCAGACTTTGTCAGTTTCCAGGGGAAAAAACCTTCGGTTTAGTGTCTGTGCGGGAACCAACTGCCATAACTTTCACTCTGAGGCCAAACATTGCAAACTGCGCATGCGCACCTCCGTCTGTGAGGGACCGCTGCTGCTTTACCGAGAAGCAGACACATAGTTCCGGCTTTTCCAGGCAATGAGCAGCGTCACTGCGAGTTACTGACACAGTGTGGTAATCAAACGAGGTTTACTGGTATTTAAAACAGGACACGGTAATACTAACCATCAGAAATTGTACAGCGGTTTACCATTTTACCGGTAACTGTTACATCCCTAGTCAACAGTAACAAACATGATAGATGGATGACTGATCTGAAGTTGTCTTGACGTCAGTCCATTTCTTATCCATCACTTTTATAATGCATTTTAATTGAGCATCATTTGTGTTGCTCATCTTCTTTGTTGTTTTTTTCACTGTCCTTTACTCTTTAGGTGGGAGAGAGCAGCCTGCAGTCAGGGAATCTTTACAGCTCTTTCATGAAGACATGCAGGACCCTCTTCCTTGGCAGTAACCAATCAGATCAAGGGCAGAGCTTCAGGGGTCACATTGGAGGTGTGGTCTTGTGGGGCTACGTCCGCCCTCACGAAGACCTGCTGAAGAGACCACTTCAAATTGACAAAACTGACCCGCTTCTGGCAATGTGGGCCGACTTCAGTAATGTAAGGGGATATGAAAATTAATTGTAGAAAGAAATCATCATGCAGTAATCAGATTAAATTTTGAACATTTTTTGCCATGTCATTTGATATCTAACTTGTTTAAAGATAACATATTACATGGCTTTTGTTTCTGTCCTCAAGGTTAAAGAGCTATGGATGCCCTACAAAGCTGGTCTTCATCCAACCATCATCACCACTCCGGTCCCAGAACCAGAACTTGTCTCCTCCTTCCTGCCACCACCATGCGGCCTCACATCCTGTGACAACACTGACATCATCCTTGGCTACAACAACAACTATCAGCTCAGGTTACACAAGCGAATTCGCTACAGAATCATCAACCTCTCCAATGATGATGGGGGAAACCCAACCGTGTCCCAAGCCCAGATCCATCTCCAGCACCAAGCTCTGATTGACGCCTTTCGTCCTTACAACATCAGCTTTGACCTGAGTTCCCACACTGTGAAGAACTCGAGCCTCCGACAGAGGTTCATCCTCAGCAACTGTCGAATAGGAAAGATTGGGAACCGCCAGTGTGACCCTGAATGTGACCACCCGAGGACGGGCCATGATGGAGGGGACTGTCTTAGACTGGGACCCTGCTACAACTGGAAGAGACAGGATGGAGTCTGTAACATGGAGTGTAACAGTATTCACTATGACTACGATGATGGAGACTGCTGCGACCCAGATGTCACTGATGTCCTGAAGACCTGCTTTGATCCTGAGTCCCCCGACAGGTAAGGCTCACCGCTTTACTGTTAAGTATTTTGATTATGTTGTAGTGAGCAGTGTAGATGTCTTTCCTATTTTCCACTTGTTGCAGTTACCATTGTAAGGCCCTCTGCTCAGGGGTTTCTTAATCTTAAAAGGAGAGGTGGTCAGGTGCTAAGTTGGCACCCTCCTATACTGAAGACAAAGAAAGTGCCTACCCTGTACACTGCTTAGACTCTGGTCTACAGTTTTGAGCCCAAGGTACTGCTTATGTTCAGAGGGTGTGTTATAAAAATGGACACTAAAAAAATGAGTTTACAATGCTATCCCACTGAGCTTGTTCACCATATTAAAGGGATAGTTTGTTTGTTTTGAAGTGGAGTTGCTTGAGGCTCATGGCACTTGTAAATATAATTGCCAATAAAGCAACTGACCATCTTCCCCCCGAGGGAAGATGATGAGGTTTGGATGCTAGTCAATATATAGCAGTAAATGGGGCCAATGAAAGCCTCATAATTTATCTTTAGGGTAAAAGCTACACAAAAAACTAAGTTGGCTTGACTTGACCCTGCAGTCAAATTCTTAACAGCATTTCACTTCTTCTCAACAAGGCCCCTGTGTTTGGAACTATTTGGCGATACAACATATAGGCTATGTATCCTTCTCCCAGCAATATGTTCTCATCAGGTGTTCAGTCTCTAGAAGAAACAACAAACACTAACTTCACTAAACTGACCTAAAAATGGGCGATTTTGACTCAAGTGGTAACGATATGTCATTTGCTGTTTGTACCAAAGGATGAATTTGTGAGCTGGAGTATGAGCTTTTGCAGATGGAGTCACAAGTAGAAAAAAGAATGGAAAAACTGTTGTGGAAACTGAGGAGTAGGACAGATCACAAGTTACCAGGTGGTGCAGATGTATGAACTGTGAGCCCATGGCCATGAACCAGGAGGCCTATTGCTGTCACTAGTGGGACTTATTAACCATGCTTCTCCTGGATCTTTGATCCTGATGGGTAAAATGGGCACTGCAAACACAATGTCCTGCAGCTGCTGAGGTGGGAATCCTAATGTCAATACTAAAAAGCAAAGCCAAAGTCACCCTCACGCCACAGTACTGTGACCATTTGTTTTGCATGTTTTAACATACAGGATAAAGACAGGAGTGAGCCATCTTCTAAATATCCAGGAGATTTATATCACTTTGTGCTTTGACTTACCCCTCTTTGACCTGAACAGCGGATGAGTGCAGAGAGGTGCGGCTGGATACATAGCCCGTATGTTGTATCACAAAATAGTTCCAAACACAGGGGCTTTGTCGAGTAAAAGTTATATGCTATAAAGAACCTTACTGTAGCGTCTAGTCAAGCCAACATAGTTTTTGGTGTAGTTTTACCCTAAAAGTGAAGTAAACATGAGGCTTTTGGTTGTACCACTGACTGCTATCTAGCACCCGTACTTGACTGTCTTCAAGAGTGATGGTCAGTTGCTTTAAATGCACTTATACACTGCCTGGCCAAAAAAAAAGTCACCACCTGGATTTAACTAAGCAAATAGGTACGAGCCTCCTGTTGGATAATTACTGCACGTGTGATTATCTTTCAGCTGGCAAAAACTTATTTAACCCCAGCTGATGCAATGAGTAGCTTCTCAGTTTTTAAACAACCATGTGGAAAGACACATCCTGTGGTCATGGAAAAGATGTTAGTCTGTTTAAGAAGGGTCAAATCATTGGCATGCATCAAGCAGAAAAAAACATCTAAGGAGATTGCAGAAACTACTAAACTTGGGTGAAGAACTGTCCAACGCATTATTAAAAACTGGAAGGATAGTGGGGAACCATTGTCTTCAAGAA
Source organism: Cetoscarus ocellatus (assembly GCA_037902135.1). Classification (NCBI taxonomy): domain Eukaryota; kingdom Metazoa; phylum Chordata; class Actinopteri; order Labriformes; family Labridae; genus Cetoscarus; species Cetoscarus ocellatus. Next base: position 2,261,673 of record JBAMNC010000305.1, on the reverse strand, counting down.
AGAAATGTGGTCGAAAAAAATCCTGCATGATTGTGATCGGTGATCACTTAAACGTTTGACCAAATCAAATAGAAGAAAAACAACAGTAGAACTCAGGGGTATGTTTAATGGTGAAAGTAAGAGCATTTCCACACACACAATGTGAAGGGAACTCAAGGGATTGGGACTGAACAGCTGTGTAGCCTCAAGAAAACCACTAATCAGTAAGGCTAACTGTAAAAAAAGGCTTCAGTTTGCTAGGGAGCATAAAGATTGGACTCTGGAGGACTGGAAGAAAGTCATGTGGTCTGATGAGTCCAGATTTACCCTGTTCCAGAGTGATGGGTGCATCAGGGTAAGAAGAGAGGCAGGTGAGGTGATGCACCCATCATGCCTAGTGCCTACTGTACAAGCCTGTGGGGGCAGTGCCAAGATCTTTGACAAATCTTGTGACATTGCAGAAGCTTATTGAAACAATGCCACAGCAAATTTGTGCTGTAATCAAAGCTAAAGGCAGTTCAATGAAATATTAGAGTGTGTGACCCTGTTTTTTGGTGGCGACTTTTTTTTTGGCCGGGCAGTGTATTTTCTAGTGCCATGGACCTTGAGCAACACTACTTCAAAAAACCTGAACTATTCCTTTAAGGTCACACAGCAGCATACCTTCTCTACTGTCTATATTATTATTGTTATTAGTATCATACTATTTTCTATATTATACTATATAACCCTCTATGCAAGCCTTCCATGCACATCTGCTTGATAGAACAAGAAACACACAAAAGCACACACACCCACGGGCTCTCATATGCTGCAAGTTGGATTTATAGTAAATGTCAAACATAAAAATGAGTGCAACTGGTAGCCTTGTCTCTAAGTACTAGCACAGTATTAAAGGCTACTGAGTGTTCATTCTGCACTTATTATGATCAGTAAATAGATAATTACAAACAACTATATTTGATGTTAAGCTCACTGAACATTAGCAACATAGATTCAGTCCATCACAGTTGGTGTGTAATTAATAACTAATGAAGACACTCACTTGTGGAAGTATTCATTGTGTTTTTTGGTTGTTCTGATGTTGTGGGAATGCCTCAGGGAGTTATAACTTCAACCTGAGCGTTATTATATTTCAAACAATATCCTGTACAACATGAAACAGCGTAGGGTGATTGCAGGCTGTATTGACACTTACAACCACTTACCTTTTTTACGACTAAGGCGCTTTGTTTTGGTACGATTTCACTACATGGCACAGCTACGTGTCGTTCCACCAGCAGTACTTGGGCCAGCTACAGTCTGCAAGCTTTAAAAGAAACAGTTACCTTTAATCTAAATGGATGGTTGATATTACAGCCAATAAGACTGCAGTTTACTTTGGACACTTGGGAATACTTGAGTGAACAGGAAAAGCTTCTGGAGTTGGAGAGTCAACAGGTGTGACTGAAAAATGGAGTAACATCTAGTAATTACAGTGTGCTATGGGAACTGGAAGACTGGAACAACCAGTGTTGGTACAAGTGTATAAATTGTGAGCTAATGTCATCAGACTGGATGAAATAAGAGTTTGAGTATGAAAAATCACTTTAGGATGTTTCAGGATCAGAGGATACCAGCAGCTTTAATACGTTCCTTGCAGTTTTTGGTTACAGGAAAGTTGCGGTGATTGGACAAAATGTGAGGCAGCGCAAATGTGATATTCATGATTGGATATATTTGCATTAATTGCTGCAATTGTGAGACTGCAATTTTGTGAATTGATTGATTTTTAGTATTTTTCTAGTATTGTAGTATTGTTTTAGTGCTGTTTTTCATTTAAGGGATATGCCAACATTTTTTTTGTTTTGTGTCTTGCCTCATTCCTGAGTCCATAACAAGCTGATAGACACCATTCTTTTGACTGTGCGTGCAGTAACAAGGAAGAGACGGGCAGACCTCGCCCACCGCGAATTAGCTTAGCTCAAACACTGGGAGTCAGTAGGTGGCATTAGCCTGCCTCTGCCTACACGCATCAGATAAACTCTTTAGCAACTCTAAACAGTCGTGTGTGCTTGTTGTGACTCATGTTTTACTGTGTTATGTTACGTTATGGATTTTCAGACAAAGTTTAGTACTTTATGTAGTTCAGAAAGAAGTGCATATGAAACTAAACTGAAGGGTTCATGCACAAACCACTACGGACGTGCTTGTAAGTAGGTCAACAAAACAAAGCAGGTCTGCAGTGGTTTGTGCATGCCCCCATTGACTCCCAGTGTTTGAGCTAAGCTAATTTGTCATGGGCAGGCTCTTCCCATCTCTTTCCTGTTACTGCACGCACAGTTTAAAGAATGGTGTCTATCTGCTTACCATAGACTCGGGAGTGAGGTAAGACACGAAAACTAAAAAAATGTTGGCATATCCCTTTAATAAGACAGATCTGCCAGACCTGTCAGACATTGAATTAGGGTGATCCAGCTTCACTGCAAGCATTAATTTGGATGTCCTCTTGCAAAATTTGCAAGTGCTTTACTGGCACTGCATAAAAACATGCATTATTTTTGGGAATGGGCCCCTCTTTAAGAACCACAAGTTTAGCCAAAGAGGACAACATGTAATCTCGTAGCACAATGTCTCCAAGTTTAAAAACATAAACACCAGCTACTACTGCTACTACACTGAACAGTCTATAATCTCTGTAATCACAAAAATTTATAATGACCTTTTCAGCAAGAACTTGTACAAACTGGTACCCTAACATCCCGTCAGTGTTTTCAGAGGGAGCTCTGTGAAGCATAGATCATTGGTTCAGAGGCCAAAGTACACACTTATTTTTACTAAACAAGTGGAGCAGCAGCCCGCTGTCATCCATTTGGTCTGACTGACAGGCTCATGCAGAGCTCCAAATAGCTTGCATGAAGTCTCACTGTGAAGTCGTTGGTCCACGTTTTTAAAGACCCGATCCTTTATCCAAATACTGACCACAAGCTTTACTCTGGGCCACAGTGAAACGGAACATGGAGACTGAAGTTATTTTTCAAAACAAGAGATTCATTACTTGATATGTGGTGCTGACAGAGTGTGACAGTTTAGCACAAGGATGTAATAATGGTTTTAAACAAAAGGAATGGATGTTTTTCTTTTCATGTTTTGATCAAATAGGTCTCTCTCTAACCAAAAGTTAGAACTATTCACTGAAAGGCCTCAAATAAAAACTTAAATTTAAAGCATCACTATGTAGTTTTTCCACCATAATATAATATTTCTAGAGTCATTGTGATGTACATCACTTTATAACAGGTTGAATGACATCTCTGTCATGGTCTGTAACTTCAAGGTGAATGGTAGGAACTAGGGCCCAACCGATATGGAATTTTTTGAGCCGATGCCGATATTTGGCAGAAAAAAACACTGATTACTGATTAATCGGCCGATTAATTTAAAAATATATATATCAAATGAATTTTTAAAAAACTTCGGTCCCAAAACACTTACAACAATGAATATATGAATAACAGGCAGAACATTTTACTGTTTTACAATACTTTACAACAGGGGAATTTTCAAGTACAAAAAAATGCAGAAAACCTTAAAAAAGAGTCACTCTTTATCTTGTACTTCTTGTTGATGAAAATAAGAGGTAGGTTATAGTACAGGTAGAACAACTTTTAAAAAGTTGTAAACAGGTCATTGTGAGAGGAAAGCAACAACATTTTTTTTCATAAGCCTCCTTTATTTTTCTACTCTGCAACTTTCAAGAGCAAAGAACTTTCAAGTACAAAATAAAATAGTGGGCAAAACTGCAGTCAGTTCCTGCAAAATAAAATAAATAACCTTATTTACAATGTAAATACATAGATGAATTATGAACTCTATCTTGTCACATCTGCCTTTCAGTCCCAGAGTCCTGATTAGTGTATCAGAAGTAGGTTTTAGTGCAGGTAAAACCACTTTTTTATTGTACACATGAGGTAATATGTGTGAGGAAATCAAAATATTTTGTGGAAACCGCACATATTGCACACACTTCTTTAAACAGGCCTGTTTAAAGTTCCCAGCTATGATGAAGGCTACCCCTGGATGAGTCCGCTGCATCTGGCTGATGACGTTGTGGAGCTCTGAGGAAGCTATATTAATGCTAGCATAGTTAGCTAGCTAGCTAGTTAGCTCAACTGCAGCTTTGGGGACAAGCCAGGTTTCCGTAATAATCATCACAGAACAGTCACAAATAAACCGATACCCTGCCATCAGAAGGTCCAATTCGTCAGTTTTGTGAACGACAGATGTGGTCAGCAAAATGCTCGGCAGTGCTGGTCTGTGAGGCTGCTTCTGTAGCCGAGCAGAGAGCCCTGTGGTCTCACTATGTCCAGCAGTATATTGTGCGACCACTGAAAGTCGCTCGTTATGTCGGACTTGCAGGCAAAAACAACATTCGGCAACTCTGTGTGAGTGTAGGTGAGTTTTGCCCCATACACTCCATCATCCATACACACAGCATCAGTAGAAAGCTCAGAGCCGCTGCAACAATGCATGCCGCCATCTTTTGCAATGTCATCATTCTGAACAGCTTTTACTGTTTTATGAGAAAGTAAGAATATATCGCGTTACATTGGCAAAACTCTGGCTGATGTTGAATACTTTAAAAAGGGCTATAATCGGCCGATATATTGGTCAGGCCCTTCCACACTAAAAAACTAGAAATTTTTACTGCTTTGACTGCTTTATGGCATACGTCACATCCCCCTCCTTCCCGATTCGTTTAAAAGACGGAAGTTGAGGCGAAAGCTAAACGTATGTGCTGACGAATCAGCGCTAAAGTCCTGTGCAGGGCATCAATACGCCTTAGCTGCGTCTAGTCTGCCGGAAATTTAAAGAAGAAGAAGAAGAAAGCTAAATGTAGAGTTGTTATCATGGCGGAAGCAGTGAAAAACCTAAAGAAAAGAAAAGTTTTATCGGAGGAGACGAAAAAAAGAAAGCGGGAGAGTAACAAGCTAAATGCTCGGACAAGGATGAACACTGGCCCGGCGTTCACTCGCTGGCATGAGCTGAAAGACGAGGAGAGATGTCCAACTGATGCAGATTTGGCCCTGTTATTGTTGGACCTGTAAGTACATGTTGCTAACAACTGACAGGCTGACGCTTGAAAGTGATTTATTTGAAAAGAAACATGATCAGACTGTACCTTATCTGTCCACATGTTTTTTTTGGCTCTTGGGATGTCCTGTCGGCTCGCTTCTCCTCCCTCTGTATGTCAACAAATGCACGTTGGTGTGAGGCGCTCTGTGTTATGACAGTGCAGTTACACTCAACGTCCATAGAGGCCCCTAGAGAGCTGAAAACCGGATTCTTACATAGTGCAGCTTTAAGAAGCAAAGTTGATCAAATATTTAAAGTTATTTGAAATAAAGTCAATAGACTAGAAGAAAGAATAGAAATTAACCTTTATTCTTCCCACAAGGGGAAATTTACAGTGTTACAGCGGCAAAGGGAACAACAACGATAAATGCAAAATAGACTAAGAAAAAAAAAACAGTGTGTGCATTATTAGGAATTTAAAGAGTAGAAATATAAGAACTAAAAACTACAATATAAGAATAAATGTAAAACATAATTGGATTAATACCTAATGGACCAATTCCAAACTTGAATACTAAAATACTTTTGCACCTTTTTAAGTTGGCAAATTCAATCCATCAATCAGTAAATCAATCTTTATTTGTATTGTGCCAATTCATAACAAGTGTTAACTCAAGACTCTTTACAGTAGAGCAGGCTGAAGACAAACTCTTCATTTTATAGATACACTTAAATGCATAGATACATATATACATATTTATAAAATTCACATATAAACATATACATACACATACATATATCCAAAACCCAACATGTATCCATCATGAGCACAGCACTGGACCAACCAAACTAAAGGAAAGTGCATCTGTAGGGAGCTTACAGTAATGGCTGGAAGAAAAAAACCTGTATAGCAGCTGGAAATCTTGAGTAGATCCAGCCTCATGTTAAACAGCCATCCACTGAAGCTGTGTTGGGTATGTGGGCGAAGGAAGGGAGGTGGGCAGAGACAAGTGGGCTAAAGTGAGAACTGAAGCTAGAGACAGATCCATGGACCAATCATAAATCTGTCCTTGTCATATTTGTCTCTGCTGAATATAAATCTATGATAATGGAAATTCATCTCTCAATTATCTATACCACTTATTAGGGCAGAAAGATTTATCGTTTTCGGATCAAAATCACATTTTCAGACAACGCAATCATGTAATCGCCAAAGCTGCAATTTTTTGCAGTGCTCCTGGCTGACCCAAGATCTGTTGTGTCAACTATTTTACAAATTTGCAGGCAGTTCGCATTTACTATTTTGTAAGCAGGTCAACATACAACGCCTTTGTTTTGGAGTATCCCTTGAATAATGTATACAGATTATTTATCAACAATATTAGATGATGAATAATGTGTTATGTGCTTTTCATCATTTATTTTCTTACTGTTGTCTGTGCTGTAAACATAGTAAATATTGCACTGAAACTTGATTTGAAGAAAATAGTGAATCAAATTGAAATTGTAATATCTGCCAGAAAAATTGCAATTAGATCTTTTCCTAAAATCATTCAGAACCTAACTCTTATCCCTTTCAGGGTGCAAGGGCTGTGCTCCCCCACAGTGCCTCTAATGCCACTGCAGTGCTTTTATATGATGTAAATTTAAAGTTACAAGGAGTAGTCAAAGCTAAATCCTCCCTCATCTTCCAAAACAAAACTTAGGGTGCCCCTGAGCAAGGCTCTTTACCACCAACTGTGAAAGTGGGAAACAGGAGGTCTCTGAACACTGTGTGAACCTCCTCCAGGTTAAAGGCTCTTAATAGGCTGTTCCTGGTTAATTATGGTGTTTGACTCACCCTTTGGGACAAAAGTTAAGGTCAAATTAAAGCAAAAAACGGCTTGTTCATGTGTGGTACTTCTTGAAAACTGTGCTTCTTACATGCTTGTCATACATAAATATTAATTCATTTTGTCCTGGTGTGATGCTGTGAGACAGACAGCAGACTGTCCAGTTTGGTTGAAGCTCTGGTCAGATGTTCCACCTCCAGCTTGAGATCGATACCCTGTAGATCCGACACAGATACTGAGAGAATAAACTGGACAGTTTTGTACGTAAATGTTCTGTATCTCAGCATCAATTATATAAATAATGTGTGATCCAATTTTAATTTAATTTCATACTCATTGCTTAGAACACTCAAACAAAAAAGACAGACCCCCACACACTAATCACATAGACTATTTTAGAGTAGATGTTTGTGCCACAGTGGATGCGCACACATACTGGTGGCAGAAATGTGATGTAAAAACACGGTGGTAAATATATGGGAAGGCAGTTTAGAAGATTATCAATGAGGAAAAGTGAATTAATGTGCTACAAGACATGAAAGAGCATGAAAAACCATTTATAATGACTAGTAATTAAAACATACAGTATTTTTCAGCTGACTGGGGATGGACCACATCAACCCTATTTTTGTCTGTTAAGAAATAAGAAAATATAATAAACAGGGTCATTTTCACAGATTTTGACTTTGATGAACCAAATCTCTTTCTGTAAAATCTTGTTGGAACCCACTTTTCATTTAGCAACCTAAAGCAAGTATGTGCCAGAGGGAAAACATGTTTAGATTTTCCTTACAGTAAAATGAAGAAAGCAGTAATGTAATATGAGGCATTTTAATACCAGGAACATTTTGTAATAGGGAGCAAAGATAGCTATAGTTAATAATTTGTTCCTTTTTTTGCCACAAAGCAGGCCTTTTTTTGGTCTGTATTTATTTCCTTGTTGCCATATAACTCCTGTTGTAAAAGCACCAGTGAAAGTCTCACCTCACAAGTAGGACAACACATTTCCCACTCATACATAAGAGGGCAGTAAATGAAAAGTGAATAACTGATCATTCCTATTGGCTGCGTACCTCGCTGTTTCCTGCTTTCCTATCGACTTCTTTTCTGGCCAGATCACCTCCACTCACATTTTGGTGCAGGCAAGAGGAGTATAAATCATAATATGATTTTGTGATTTAAGCTAACAAAATGATCTGGAGATGCTGTGTTTTTTTTTAAGAAAAGAACAGACAGACAGAAGAATTTACTCTCTAATTATGACCTTCATGTATGTGCTACCATTCAGCTCCCACACAGCTCTGATCCTCCATAAAATTCACCTCAACAGAGAACCTAGTAGATCATTAAATCATTCACTCTGGTAGCATTTGCATGAACACGGGCACTTCTCCCATAGAAGTGAAGAATTGAGCTTAAACTAAAAGTATAGACAGGAAGTGTAACTGAACTCTGTCTGCCTGTGACTTTTTAAACCACTGTGGACATATGCGTCTGCTAAAGTAGGATAAATATGGCTCTCTATTATAATTTAGTTGTTGTCCACTTTTGCAAAGGTAGATGCTTGCTTGGCAGTCATTCAATCAATCAATCTTATTTGTATAGCACTAAACATGCAATAACAAATGTTATCTCAAGATGCTTTACAAAAAAGCAGGTCAATGCCATAGTCTCCCATTATTTTATTTTATTCTATGCATTTTGTGTTTTGTTTTTTTTTAAGAGATGGGTGGAACAGATAGAGGGGCGGGCAGAGTCAAAGTGACCAAATTTGCAATTCATTCATTCATTCATTCATTCATTTTCTACACCACTTATCCCTTTTCGGGTTGTGGGGGTCTGGAACCTATCCCAGCTGTCATTGGGCGAGAGGCGGAGGCCCCCTGAACTGGTTGCCAGCCGATCACAGGGCCACAAAGAAGGACGGACAACTATTCACGCTCACACTCATACCTGAGATTTATTTTAAGTCACTGATCAAAAGACATAGGGTAAATAATGAGCATGTTTTTGGTCTGTGGGAGGAATCCGGGGTGCCTGGAGAGAACCCACGCATGCATGGGAAGAACATCTAAACCCCACACAGAAAGGCCCTGCCCAACCTGAAGACTGAACCGGCGACCTTCTTGCAGCAAAGCAGGTGCACTACCTGCTGCACCACCATGCTGCCACAATTGGAATTCATGACAGTGATAATTTATGGATGCCCAGATCATAAATTTGTCTGTCATATTTCTCTGTCGAGTATAAACACATTTTTGTTTTAAGAGGGTCCTTCTCTCTTTTTGGCTGAAAGGAACAAAGCAAGCTGGTCAGGGGTCAGAGACACGGAGTATCAAACATTCTTCTTTTTCATATTGTACATGTAAAATGAAACACAATATGAAAAAGAAGAAAGAAAAAAAATACATAATATAATAATACATAACTAAACAAAGCAACAACAAAAAAGAAGATGTGCAGGAGGGGCCAAAGAAACCCATAAGGGCTTATCGAGTGGCCCTCCTAAAGAAAAGAACAAGAAAAAACAGAATCTTCCAACAGTTCAAACAAATGAAATTTGGTCAAACAGAATAATCCTCAATTCAGTGTTAGCAAAGGAAAGATGGGAGAAGAGTAGAATAAAAGAAGAAAAAATATGATAATGGTTATGATGGTGCACTGGTTAACTGATCCAATAAAAACTGTATGGTTTGTTTCTTGAAAGACTTTAAACTGGTACTGGTTCTGATGTGACTCTGTAAACTGTGCCAACAGTGAGGTCCTCGAAATCTAATTGAGAATTGAGAAAATGTCCTGAAAAAGGCTGGATGGAGATTATTGGCTTATCTTGTACTGTGATGATGGATTTGGAAATTAAACTGAAATAAATTCCGGAAACGGACAGGGTGTAAGTTGTTAACAGACTGGAAAATAAACAAACATAATTGCAGGTGGTTCAGATCAAATATGGGGAGAATACCAAGAGATCGAAACAGAGGAGTAGTAGAGCTGCTCAGTCTGTGGGAGAATGTGATCATTTTAATGAAACGTTTTTGGAGAGAGAAGATGCAGTTCAGATTATTTTTGAAGGTGCTGGCCCAGACAGTATTGCAGTACGAGTTGTATGGATAGTTCATTGTGTAATATAGATTAAGAAGGATTATTCTTGATACCAGATGTCTTATTCTTCGAATGACTCCTGTATTTTTTCCAATTTTATTAGATATGAATGATATATGTGTTTTCCAGGTGAGATTTTCATCTATGAGAATACCAGGAAATTTTGTTGTAGTTACCCTTTCCAATATGCTATGGTCAATATGTAAAGTAGGTAGAGAATTTTGGGGTGTGAAGATTCTTGGGATAAACATCATGTGGGAACTTTTTTTGTATTCAGTGATAATTTGTTTGCTTTAAACCAGGTGTTGATTTTACTTAATTCACCGTTTATTTCAGATATCAAACTATGGGCATTGTTACCAGAGAGAAAAATATTTGAGTCATCTGCAAATAGAATGAAAAATGCATTCTTTGAGACCAGATATAAATCGTTGATGTGAAAATAAGGAAAAGTAAAGGTCCAAGGATAGATCCATGGGGCACCGACAAGAGATTAACTGGTAACCGGATAATGAATTTTTCCAAGATACAAACTGCTGTCTACCTGATAAGTAGCTTTTGAACCATGAGAGATTTGTTCCACATATACCATAATAACAACGTTTTTGTAATAGAATGTCATGATTGACCATGTCAAATGCCTTTTGACAAATTTAAAAACACTTCAAGTGTGATTGCCTTATTGTCAAGGGCTTTAGTGATGATATCAACAAGTTTAATAACGGCCATTGAAATTGAATGATTCTCTCTGAATCCATACTAATGAGCGTAAAAAATATTACTTTCAATAAAATAATTAAATGAGATGGTGTAGACGTGTTTTTTCCAGTACTTTGGAGAAGCATGGAATAATAGATATTGGTCTGTAATTGGAAACCAGGGAGGGATCTTCTGCTTTGAAGAGAGGAATGACTTTAGCCTATTTGAACGGCTCAGGAAATACTCCAATTTCCATTGAAGGTGCACTACTGGCATAGCTCTGACATCATGTGCTCCAACATGCAAACTCACACAAACAAGTACCAGCCAAAGTAAGGTTTTTCAGACAACAGTGGCAGGAAAGAGCAAGCAGTGTCAGGAGTGGGATTCGAACCCACGCCTCCAGTGGAGACTGCGACCTGAACGCAGCGCCTTGGACCGCTCGGCCATCCTGACTGCTTGAGCAGCATTTTGCCGAAGCTTCCGGCCACAATAAGAGCTAGGGAAAAGAAAGCAAAGTATGTTTACACTTCAGGTATGGGGCCAGAGTCAATCGGACACCTTGGTGCTGTTCCACAATTGGACCGACATGCTTTCCTGCTGCACACTTGTGAGTTCTGGCTTCTCTGTCTCTTTAGGAGGAATCTTGGAGCTTGCTCTGCATGCCAACCATCAATTGGCACCTTCCCACTACCTCTCTTGCATCCAACATCTTTGTGTTTGGTTCCATGGTGTAATGGCCAGCACTCTGGACTTTGAATCCAGTGATCCGAGTTCAAGTCTCGGTGGGACCTACCAATGTAGGGCTCAGCTGTTTGGAGACCAGAAGATGGCGGACACAGCCTTGTTTCAATGTGTTGTTGCTACATTTGCTCACAGAAGAAGAATTGCGTCTTGAAAATGAGGATGGGTTGAGACTATTTGGGCAGCTTCACAACAACTTAAAAAGCGCGATGCCATTTGAGTGACATGAGCCGCAACCATTTACTTGTACGGCAGGAGTTGACATTGTAGCACCACTGGAGTGTGCTCGAAACTGTCCTGTGAGTGGCAGGCTCAAGGAAGTAGTGTTTGTTTGACAAGTATGTATGCATGGCAACGAGTGCAACTGGAGCATCAGACAGAACTGGAGAGGAGTATGATGACTTGGTGCTCATTCTCTCATTCCAGGTCCCAACCAGTACCTGAGCAATCGCATTCGCGGCGCCTAGGGTAGCACCTCAAAACCAGGTCCCACCGAGATTTGAACTCGGATCGCTGGATTCAGAGTCCAGAGTGCTCACCATTACACCATGGAACCACATGCTTAACCAGACAGGTGACTGCAAGCCTGTGACTGACCCGTCATAAATGTGACACGCTAAACACTTCCAAACACTGTGTATGGGATGTTGCCTCGGTGGGTGTGACATATACCCCATGGTGTGTGAAACAGTCCAGCTGGTATGCCAGGTGAGAGGATGGCATGAAAGAGCAATTCTTGCTGGCTGACCCAAAGTACCACGCTCAGGTAAAAGGGCAAAGCATTACCTGCGTTGAGGTGCACGAGTGGGATTCAAGATAGGAACAAAGCGGGATGGTCAGGGCCCGGAGACACAGAGTGTCCAACATTGCAAGGGCACTGCAGGCACAGCTCTGACATCATGTGCTCCAACATGCAAACTCACACAAACAAGTACCAGCCAAAGTAAGGTTTTTCAGACAACAGTGGCAGGAAAGAGCAAGCAGTGTCAGGAGTGGGATTCGAACCCACGCCTCCAGTGGAGACTGCGACCTGAACGCAGCGCCTTGGACCGCTCGGCCATCCTGACTGCTTGAGCAGCATTTTGCCGAAGCTTCCGGCCACAATAAGAGCTAGGGAAAACATTCCAAGAAAGCAAAGTATGTTTACACTTCAGGTATGGGGCCAGAGTCATTCGGACACCTTGGTGCTGTTCCACAATTGGACCAACATGCTTTCCTGCTGCACACTTGCGAGTTCTGGCTTCTCTGTCTCTTTAGGAGGTATCTTGGAGCTTGCTCTGCATGCCAACCATCAATTGGCACCTTCCCACTACCTCTCTTGCATCCAACATCTTTGTGTTTGGTTCCATGGTGTAATGGCCAGCACTCTGGACTTTGAATCCAGTGATCCGAGTTCAAGTCTCGGTGGGACCTACCAACGTAGGGCTCAGCTGTTTGGAGACCAGAAGATGGCGGACACAGCCTTGTTTCAATGTGTTGTTGCTACATTTGCTCACAGAAAAAGAATTGCGTCTTGAAAATGAGGATGGGTTGAGACTATTTGGGCAGCTTCACAACAACTTAAAAAGCGCGTTGCCATTTGAGTGACATGAGCCGCAAACCATTTACTTGTACGGCAGGAGTTGACATTGTAGCACCACTGGAGTGTGCTCGAAACTGTCCTGTGAGTGTCAGGCTCAAGGAAGTAGTGTTTGTTTGACAAGTATGTAAGCATGGCAACGAGTGCAACTGGAGCATCAGACAGAACTGGAGAGGAGTATGATGACTTGGTGCTCATTCTCTCATTCCAGGTCCCAACCAGTACCTGAGCATTCGCATTCGCGGCGCCTAGGGTAGCACCTCAAAACCAGGTCCCACCGAGATTTGAACTCGGATCGCTGGATTCAGAGTCCAGAGTGCTCACCATTCACACCATGGAACCACATGCTTAACCAGACAGGTGACTGCAAGCCTGTGACTGACCCGTCATAAATGTGACATGCTAAACACTTCCAAACACTGTGTATGGGATGTTGCCTCGGTGGGTGTGACATATACCCCATGGTGTGTGAAACAGTCCAGCTGGTATGCCAGGTGAGAGGATGGCATGAAAGAGCAATCCTTGCTGGCTGACCCAAAGTACCACGCTCAGGTAAAAGGGCAAAGCATTACCTGCGTTGAGGTGCACGAGTGGGATTCAAGATAGGAACAAAGCGGGATGGTCAGGGCCCAGAGTGTCCAACATTGCAAGGGCACTGCAGGCACAGCTCTGACATCATGTGCTCCAACATGCAAACTCACACAAACAAGTACCAGCCAAAGTAAGGTTTTTCAGACAACAGTGGCAGGAAAGAGCAAGCAGTGTCAGGAGTGGGATTCGAACCCACGCCTCCAGTGGAGACTGCGACCTGAACGCAGCGCCTTGGACCGCTCGGCCATCCTGACTGCTTGAGCAGCATTTTGCCGAAGCTTCCCGGCCACAATAAGAGCTAGGGAAAAGAAAGCAAAGTATGTTTACACTTCAGGTATGGGGCCAGAGTCAATCGGACACCTTGGTGCTGTTCCACAATTGGACCAACATGCTTTCCTGCTGCACACTTGTGAGTTCTGGCTTCTCTGTCTCTTTAGGAGGTATCTTGGAGCTTGCTCTGCATGCCAACCATCAATTGGCACCTTCCCACTACCTCTCTTGCATCCAACATCTTTGTGTTTGGTTCCATGGTGTAATGGCCAGCACTCTGGACTTTGAATCCAGTGATCCGAGTTCAAGTCTCGGTGGGACCTACCAATGTAGGGCTCAGCTGTTTGGAGACCAGAAGATGGCGGACACAGCCTTGTTTCAATGTGTTGTTGCTACATTTGCTCACAGAAGAAGAATTGCGTCTTGAAAATGAGGATGGGTTGAGACTATTTGGGCAGCTTCACAACAACTTAAAAAGCGCGTTGCCATTTGAGTGACATGAGCCGCAAACCATTTACTTGTACGGCAGGAGTTGACATTGTAGCACCACTGGAGTGTGCTCGAAACTGTCCTGTGAGTGTCAGGCTCAAGGAAGTAGTGTTTGTTTGACAAGTATGTAAGCATGGCAACGAGTGCAACTGGAGCATCAGACAGAACTGGAGAGGAGTATGATGACTTGGTGCTCATTCTCTCATTCCAGGTCCCAACCAGTACCTGAGCATTCGCATTCGCGGCGCCTAGGGTAGCACCTCAAAACCAGGTCCCACCGAGATTTGAACTCGGATCGCTGGATTCAGAGTCCAGAGTGCTCACCATTACACCATGGAACCACATGCTTAACCAGACAGGTGACTGCAAGCCTGTGACTGACCCGTCATAAATGTGACACGCTAAACACTTCCAAACACTGTGTATGGGATGTTGCCTCGGTGGGTGTGACATATACCCCATGGTGTGTGAAACAGTCCAGCTGGTATGCCAGGTGAGAGGATGGCATGAAAGAGCAATTCTTGCTGGCTGACCCAAAGTACCACGCTCAGGTAAAAGGGCAAAGCATTACCTGCGTTGAGGTGCACGAGTGGGATTCAAGATAGGAACAAAGCGGGATGGTCAGGGCCCAGAGTGTCCAACATTGCAAGGGCACTGCAGGCACAGCTCTGACATCATGTGCTCCAACATGCAAACTCACACAAACAAGTACCAGCCAAAGTAAGGTTTTTCAGACAACAGTGGCAGGAAAGAGCAAGCAGTGTCAGGAGTGGGATTCGAACCCACGCCTCCAGTGGAGACTGCGACCTGAACGCAGCGCCTTGGACCGCTCGGCCATCCTGACTGCTTGAGCAGCATTTTGCCGAAGCTTCCCGCCACAATAAGAGCTAGGGAAAAGAAAGCAAAGTATGTTTACACTTCAGGTATGGGGCCAGAGTCAATCGGACACCTTGGTGCTGTTCCACAATTGGACCAACATGCTTTCCTGCTGCACACTTGTGAGTTCTGGCTTCTCTGTCTCTTTAGGAGGTATCTTGGAGCTTGCTCTGCATGCCAACCATCAATTGGCACCTTCCCACTACCTCTCTTGCATCCAACATCTTTGTGTTTGGTTCCATGGTGTAATGGCCAGCACTCTGGACTTTGAATCCAGTGATCCGAGTTCAAGTCTCGGTGGGACCTACCAATGTAGGGCTCAGCTGTTTGGAGACCAGAAGATGGCGGACACAGCCTTGTTTCAATGTGTTGTTGCTACATTTGCTCACAGAAGAAGAATTGCGTCTTGAAAATGAGGATGGGTTGAGACTATTTGGGCAGCTTCACAACAACTTAAAAAGCGCGTTGCCATTTGAGTGACATGAGCCGCAAACCATTTACTTGTACGGCAGGAGTTGACATTGTAGCACCACTGGAGTGTGCTCGAAACTGTCCTGTGAGTGTCAGGCTCAAGGAAGTGGTGTTTGTTTGACAAGTATGTATGTATTTGTGGCAACAAGTGCAACTGGAGCATCAGACAGAACTGGAGAGGAGTATGATGACTTGGTGCTCATTCTCTCATTCCAGGTCCCAACCAGTACCTGAGCACTCGCATTCGCGGCGCCTAGGGTAGCACCTCAAAACCAGGTCCCACCGAGATTTGAACTCGGATCGCTGGATTCAGAGTCCAGAGTGCTCACCATTACACCATGGAACCACATGCTTAACCAGACAGGTGACTGCAAGCCTGTGACTGACCCGTCATAAATGTGACACGCTAAACACTTCCAAACACTGTGTATGGGATGTTGCCTCGGTGGGTGTGACATATACCCCATGGTGTGTGAAACAGTCCAGCTGGTATGCCAGGTGAGAGGATGGCATGAAAGAGCAATTCTTGCTGGCTGACCCAAAGTACCACGCTCAGGTAAAAGGGCAAAGCATTACCTGCGTTGAGGTGCACGAGTGGGATTCAAGATAGGAACAAAGCGGGATGGTCAGGGCCCGGAGACACAGAGTGTCCAACATTGCAAGGGCACTGCAGGCACAGCTCTGACATCATGTGCTCCAACATGCAAACTCACACAAACAAGTACCAGCCAAAGTAAGGTTTTTCAGACAACAGTGGCAGGAAAGAGCAAGCAGTGTCAGGAGTGGGATTCGAACCCACGCCTCCAGTGGAGACTGCGACCTGAACGCAGCGCCTTGGACCGCTCGGCCATCCTGACTGCTTGAGCAGCATTTTGCCGAAGCTTCCGGCCACAATAAGAGCTAGGGAAAACATTCCAAGAAAGCAAAGTATGTTTACACTTCAGGTATGGGGCCAGAGTCATTCGGACACCTTGGTGCTGTTCCACAATTGGACCAACATGCTTTCCTGCTGCACACTTGCGAGTTCTGGCTTCTCTGTCTCTTTAGGAGGTATCTTGGAGCTTGCTCTGCATGCCAACCATCAATTGGCACCTTCCCACTACCTCTCTTGCATCCAACATCTTTGTGTTTGGTTCCATGGTGTAATGGCCAGCACTCTGGACTTTGAATCCAGTGATCCGAGTTCAAGTCTCGGTGGGACCTACCAACGTAGGGCTCAGCTGTTTGGAGACCAGAAGATGGCGGACACAGCCTTGTTTCAATGTGTTGTTGCTACATTTGCTCACAGAAAAAGAATTGCGTCTTGAAAATGAGGATGGGTTGAGACTATTTGGGCAGCTTCACAACAACTTAAAAAGCGCGTTGCCATTTGAGTGACATGAGCCGCAAACCATTTACTTGTACGGCAGGAGTTGACATTGTAGCACCACTGGAGTGTGCTCGAAACTGTCCTGTGAGTGTCAGGCTCAAGGAAGTAGTGTTTGTTTGACAAGTATGTAAGCATGGCAACGAGTGCAACTGGAGCATCAGACAGAACTGGAGAGGAGTATGATGACTTGGTGCTCATTCTCTCATTCCAGGTCCCAACCAGTACCTGAGCATTCGCATTCGCGGCGCCTAGGGTAGCACCTCAAAACCAGGTCCCACCGAGATTTGAACTCGGATCGCTGGATTCAGAGTCCAGAGTGCTCACCATTCACACCATGGAACCACATGCTTAACCAGACAGGTGACTGCAAGCCTGTGACTGACCCGTCATAAATGTGACACGCTAAACACTTCCAAACACTGTGTATGGGATGTTGCCTCGGTGGGTGTGACATATACCCCATGGTGTGTGAAACAGTCCAGCTGGTATGCCAGGTGAGAGGATGGCATGAAAGAGCAATTCTTGCTGGCTGACCCAAAGTACCACGCTCAGGTAAAAGGGCAAAGCATTACCTGCGTTGAGGTGCACGAGTGGGATTCAAGATAGGAACAAAGCGGGATGGTCAGGGCCCAGAGTGTCCAACATTGCAAGGGCACTGCAGGCACAGCTCTGACATCATGTGCTCCAACATGCAAACTCACACAAACAAGTACCAGCCAAAGTAAGGTTTTTCAGACAACAGTGGCAGGAAAGAGCAAGCAGTGTCAGGAGTGGGATTCGAACCCACGCCTCCAGTGGAGACTGCGACCTGAACGCAGCGCCTTGGACCGCTCGGCCATCCTGACTGCTTGAGCAGCATTTTGCCGAAGCTTCCCGCCACAATAAGAGCTAGGGAAAAGAAAGCAAAGTATGTTTACACTTCAGGTATGGGGCCAGAGTCAATCGGACACCTTGGTGCTGTTCCACAATTGGACCAACATGCTTTCCTGCTGCACACTTGTGAGTTCTGGCTTCTCTGTCTCTTTAGGAGGTATCTTGGAGCTTGCTCTGCATGCCAACCATCAATTGGCACCTTCCCACTACCTCTCTTGCATCCAACATCTTTGTGTTTGGTTCCATGGTGTAATGGCCAGCACTCTGGACTTTGAATCCAGTGATCCGAGTTCAAGTCTCGGTGGGACCTACCAATGTAGGGCTCAGCTGTTTGGAGACCAGAAGATGGCGGACACAGCCTTGTTTCAATGTGTTGTTGCTACATTTGCTCACAGAAGAAGAATTGCGTCTTGAAAATGAGGATGGGTTGAGACTATTTGGGCAGCTTCACAACAACTTAAAAAGCGCGTTGCCATTTGAGTGACATGAGCCGCAAACCATTTACTTGTACGGCAGGAGTTGACATTGTAGCACCACTGGAGTGTGCTCGAAACTGTCCTGTGAGTGTCAGGCTCAAGGAAGTAGTGTTTGTTTGACAAGTATGTAAGCATGGCAACGAGTGCAACTGGAGCATCAGACAGAACTGGAGAGGAGTATGATGACTTGGTGCTCATTCTCTCATTCCAGGTCCCAACCAGTACCTGAGCATTCGCATTCGCGGCGCCTAGGGTAGCACCTCAAAACCAGGTCCCACCGAGATTTGAACTCGGATCGCTGGATTCAGAGTCCAGAGTGCTCACCATTACACCATGGAACCACATGCTTAACCAGACAGGTGACTGCAAGCCTGTGACTGACCCGTCATAAATGTGACACGCTAAACACTTCCAAACACTGTGTATGGGATGTTGCCTCGGTGGGTGTGACATATACCCCATGGTGTGTGAAACAGTCCAGCTGGTATGCCAGGTGAGAGGATGGCATGAAAGAGCAATTCTTGCTGGCTGACCCAAAGTACCACGCTCAGGTAAAAGGGCAAAGCATTACCTGCGTTGAGGTGCACGAGTGGGATTCAAGATAGGAACAAAGCGGGATGGTCAGGGCCCAGAGTGTCCAACATTGCAAGGGCACTGCAGGCACAGCTCTGACATCATGTGCTCCAACATGCAAACTCACACAAACAAGTACCAGCCAAAGTAAGGTTTTTCAGACAACAGTGGCAGGAAAGAGCAAGCAGTGTCAGGAGTGGGATTCGAACCCACGCCTCCAGTGGAGACTGCGACCTGAACGCAGCGCCTTGGACCGCTCGGCCATCCTGACTGCTTGAGCAGCATTTTGCCGAAGCTTCCCGCCACAATAAGAGCTAGGGAAAAGAAAGCAAAGTATGTTTACACTTCAGGTATGGGGCCAGAGTCAATCGGACACCTTGGTGCTGTTCCACAATTGGACCAACATGCTTTCCTGCTGCACACTTGTGAGTTCTGGCTTCTCTGTCTCTTTAGGAGGTATCTTGGAGCTTGCTCTGCATGCCAACCATCAATTGGCACCTTCCCACTACCTCTCTTGCATCCAACATCTTTGTGTTTGGTTCCATGGTGTAATGGCCAGCACTCTGGACTTTGAATCCAGTGATCCGAGTTCAAGTCTCGGTGGGACCTACCAATGTAGGGCTCAGCTGTTTGGAGACCAGAAGATGGCGGACACAGCCTTGTTTCAATGTGTTGTTGCTACATTTGCTCACAGAAGAAGAATTGCGTCTTGAAAATGAGGATGGGTTGAGACTATTTGGGCAGCTTCACAACAACTTAAAAAGCGCGTTGCCATTTGAGTGACATGAGCCGCAAACCATTTACTTGTACGGCAGGAGTTGACATTGTAGCACCACTGGAGTGTGCTCGAAACTGTCCTGTGAGTGTCAGGCTCAAGGAAGTGGTGTTTGTTTGACAAGTATGTATGTATTTGTGGCAACAAGTGCAACTGGAGCATCAGACAGAACTGGAGAGGAGTATGATGACTTGGTGCTCATTCTCTCATTCCAGGTCCCAACCAGTACCTGAGCACTCGCATTCGCGGCGCCTAGGGTAGCACCTCAAAACCAGGTCCCACCGAGATTTGAACTCGGATCGCTGGATTCAGAGTCCAGAGTGCTCACCATTACACCATGGAACCACATGCTTAACCAGACAGGTGACTGCAAGCCTGTGACTGACCCGTCATAAATGTGACACGCTAAACACTTCCAAACACTGTGTATGGGATGTTGCCTCGGTGGGTGTGACATATACCCCATGGTGTGTGAAACAGTCCAGCTGGTATGCCAGGTGAGAGGATGGCATGAAAGAGCAATTCTTGCTGGCTGACCCAAAGTACCACGCTCAGGTAAAAGGGCAAAGCATTACCTGCGTTGAGGTGCACGAGTGGGATTCAAGATAGGAACAAAGCGGGATGGTCAGGGCCCGGAGACACAGAGTGTCCAACATTGCAAGGGCACTGCAGGCACAGCTCTGACATCATGTGCTCCAACATGCAAACTCACACAAACAAGTACCAGCCAAAGTAAGGTTTTTCAGACAACAGTGGCAGGAAAGAGCAAGCAGTGTCAGGAGTGGGATTCGAACCCACGCCTCCAGTGGAGACTGCGACCTGAACGCAGCGCCTTGGACCGCTCGGCCATCCTGACTGCTTGAGCAGCATTTTGCCGAAGCTTCCGGCCACAATAAGAGCTAGGGAAAACATTCCAAGAAAGCAAAGTATGTTTACACTTCAGGTATGGGGCCAGAGTCATTCGGACACCTTGGTGCTGTTCCACAATTGGACCAACATGCTTTCCTGCTGCACACTTGCGAGTTCTGGCTTCTCTGTCTCTTTAGGAGGTATCTTGGAGCTTGCTCTGCATGCCAACCATCAATTGGCACCTTCCCACTACCTCTCTTGCATCCAACATCTTTGTGTTTGGTTCCATGGTGTAATGGCCAGCACTCTGGACTTTGAATCCAGTGATCCGAGTTCAAGTCTCGGTGGGACCTACCAACGTAGGGCTCAGCTGTTTGGAGACCAGAAGATGGCGGACACAGCCTTGTTTCAATGTGTAGTTGCTACATTTGCTCACAGAAAAAGAATTGCGTCTTGAAAATGAGGATGGGTTGAGACTATTTGGGCAGCTTCACAACAACTTAAAAAGCGCGTTGCCATTTGAGTGACATGAGCCGCAAACCATTTACTTGTACGGCAGGAGTTGACATTGTAGCACCACTGGAGTGTGCTCGAAACTGTCCTGTGAGTGTCAGGCTCAAGGAAGTAGTGTTTGTTTGACAAGTATGTAAGCATGGCAACGAGTGCAACTGGAGCATCAGACAGAACTGGAGAGGAGTATGATGACTTGGTGCTCATTCTCTCATTCCAGGTCCCAACCAGTACCTGAGCATTCGCATTCGCGGCGCCTAGGGTAGCACCTCAAAACCAGGTCCCACCGAGATTTGAACTCGGATCGCTGGATTCAGAGTCCAGAGTGCTCACCATTACACCATGGAACCACATGCTTAACCAGACAGGTGACTGCAAGCCTGTGACTGACCCGTCATAAATGTGACACGCTAAACACTTCCAAACACTGTGTATGGGATGTTGCCTCGGTGGGTGTGACATATACCCCATGGTGTGTGAAACAGTCCAGCTGGTATGCCAGGTGAGAGGATGGCATGAAAGAGCAATTCTTGCTGGCTGACCCAAAGTACCACGCTCAGGTAAAAGGGCAAAGCATTACCTGCGTTGAGGTGCACGAGTGGGATTCAAGATAGGAACAAAGCGGGATGGTCAGGGCCCGGAGAGTGTCAAACATTGCAAGGGCACTGCAGGCACAGCTCTGACATCATGTGCTCCAACATGCAAACTCACACAAACAAGTACCAGCCAAAGTAAGGTTGTTCAGACAACAGTGGCAGGAAAGAGCAAGCAATGTCAGGAGTGGGATTCGAACCCACGCCTCCAGTGGAGACTGCGACCTGAACGCAGCGCCTTGGACCGCTCGGCCATCCTGACTGCTTGAGCAGCATTTTGCCGAAGCTTCCGGCCACAATAAGAGCTAGGGAAAAGAAAGCAAAGTATGGTTACACTTCAGGTATGGGGCCAGAGTCAATCGGACACCTTGGTGCTGTTCCACAATTGGACCAACATGCTTTCCTGCTGCACACTTGTGAGTTCTGGCTTCTCTGTCTCTTTAGGAGGTATCTTGGAGCTTGCTCTGCATGCCAACCATCAATTGGCACCTTCCCACTACCTCTCTTGCATCCAACATCTTTGTGTTTGGTTCCATGGTGTAATGGCCAGCACTCTGGACTTTGAATCCAGTGATCCGAGTTCAAGTCTCGGTGGGACCTACCAATGTAGGGCTCAGCTGTTTGGAGACCAGAAGATGGCGGACACAGCCTTGTTTCAATGTGTTGTTGCTACATTTGCTCACAGAAGAAGAATTGCGTCTTGAAAATGAGGATGGGTTGAGACTATTTGGGCAGCTTCACAACAACTTAAAAAGCGCGTTGCCATTTGAGTGACATGAGCCGCAAACCATTTACTTGTACGGCAGGAGTTGACATTGTAGCACCACTGGAGTGTGCTCGAAACTGTCCTGTGAGTGTCAGGCTCAAGGAAGTGGTGTTTGTTTGACAAGTATGTATGTATTTGTGGCAACAAGTGCAACTGGAGCATCAGACAGAACTGGAGAGGAGTATGATGACTTGGTGCTCATTCTCTCATTCCAGGTCCCAACCAGTACCTGAGCACTCGCATTCGCGGCGCCTAGGGTAGCACCTCAAAACCAGGTCCCACCGAGATTTGAACTCGGATCGCTGGATTCAGAGTCCAGAGTGCTCACCATTACACCATGGAACCACATGCTTAACCAGACAGGTGACTGCAAGCCTGTGACTGACCCGTCATAAATGTGACACGCTAAACACTTCCAAACACTGTGTATGGGATGTTGCCTCGGTGGGTGTGACATATACCCCATGGTGTGTGAAACAGTCCAGCTGGTATGCCAGGTGAGAGGATGGCATGAAAGAGCAATTCTTGCTGGCTGACCCAAAGTACCACGCTCAGGTAAAAGGGCAAAGCATTACCTGCGTTGAGGTGCACGAGTGGGATTCAAGATAGGAACAAAGCGGGATGGTCAGGGCTCGGAGACACAGAGTGTCCAACATTGCAAGGGCACTGCAGGCACAGCTCTGACATCATGTGCTCCAACATGCAAACTCACACAAACAAGTACCAGCCAAAGTAAGGTTTTTCAGACAACAGTGGCAGGAAAGAGCAAGCAGTGTCAGGAGTGGGATTCGAACCCACGCCTCCAGTGGAGACTGCGACCTGAACGCAGCGCCTTGGACCGCTCGGCCATCCTGACTGCTTGAGCAGCATTTTGCCGAAGCTTCCGGCCACAATAAGAGCTAGGGAAAACATTCCAAGAAAGCAAAGTATGTTTACACTTCAGGTATGGGGCCAGAGTCATTCGGACACCTTGGTGCTGTTCCACAATTGGACCAACATGCTTTCCTGCTGCACACTTGCGAGTTCTGGCTTCTCTGTCTCTTTAGGAGGTATCTTGGAGCTTGCTCTGCATGCCAACCATCAATTGGCACCTTCCCACTACCTCTCTTGCATCCAACATCTTTGTGTTTGGTTCCATGGTGTAATGGCCAGCACTCTGGACTTTGAATCCAGTGATCCGAGTTCAAGTCTCGGTGGGACCTACCAATGTAGGGCTCAGCTGTTTGGAGACCAGAAGATGGCGGACACAGCCTTGTTTCAATGTGTTGTTGCTACATTTGCTCACAGAAAAAGAATTGCGTCTTGAAAATGAGAATGGGTTGAGACTATTTGGGCAGCTTCACAACAACTTAAAAAGCGCGTTGCCATTTGAGTGACATGAGCCGCAAACCATTTACTTGTACGGCAGGAGTTGACATTGTAGCACCACTGGAGTGTGCTCGAAACTGTCCTGTGAGTGTCAGGCTCAAGGAAGTAGTGTTTGTTTGACAAATATGTAAGCATGGCAACGAGTGCAACTGGAGCATCAGACAGAACTGGAGAGGAGTATGATGACTTGGTGCTCATTCTCTCATTCCAGGTCCCAACCAGTACCTGAGCATTCGCATTCGCGGCGCCTAGGGTAGCACCTCAAAACCAGGTCCCACCGAGATTTGAACTCGGATCGCTGGATTCAGAGTCCAGAGTGCTCACCATTACACCATGGAACCACATGCTTAACCAGACAGGTGACTGCAAGCCTGTGACTGACCCGTCATAAATGTGACACGCTAAACACTTCCAAACACTGTGTATGGGATGTTGCCTCGGTGGGTGTGACATATACCCCATGGTGTGTGAAACAGTCCAGCTGGTATGCCAGGTGAGAGGATGGCATGAAAGAGCAATTCTTGCTGGCTGACCCAAAGTACCACGCTCAGGTAAAAGGGCAAAGCATTACCTGCGTTGAGGTGCACGAGTGGGATTCAAGATAGGAACAAAGCGGGATGGTCAGGGCCCGGAGAGTGTCAAACATTGCAAGGGCACTGCAGGCACAGCTCTGACATCATGTGCTCCAACATGCAAACTCACACAAACAAGTACCAGCCAAAGTAAGGTTGTTCAGACAACAGTGGCAGGAAAGAGCAAGCAATGTCAGGAGTGGGATTCGAACCCACGCCTCCAGTGGAGACTGCGACCTGAACGCAGCGCCTTGGACCGCTCGGCCATCCTGACTGCTTGAGCAGCATTTTGCCGAAGCTTCCGGCCACAATAAGAGCTAGGGAAAAGAAAGCAAAGTATGGTTACACTTCAGGTATGGGGCCAGAGTCAATCGGACACCTTGGTGCTGTTCCACAATTGGACCAACATGCTTTCCTGCTGCACACTTGTGAGTTCTGGCTTCTCTGTCTCTTTAGGAGGTATCTTGGAGCTTGCTCTGCATGCCAACCATCAATTGGCACCTTCCCACTACCTCTCTTGCATCCAACATCTTTGTGTTTGGTTCCATGGTGTAATGGCCAGCACTCTGGACTTTGAATCCAGTGATCCGAGTTCAAGTCTCGGTGGGACCTACCAATGTAGGGCTCAGCTGTTTGGAGACCAGAAGATGGCGGACACAGCCTTGTTTCAATGTGTTGTTGCTACATTTGCTCACAGAAGAAGAATTGCGTCTTGAAAATGAGGATGGGTTGAGACTATTTGGGCAGCTTCACAACAACTTAAAAAGCGCGTTGCCATTTGAGTGACATGAGCCGCAAACCATTTACTTGTACGGCAGGAGTTGACATTGTAGCACCACTGGAGTGTGCTCGAAACTGTCCTGTGAGTGTCAGGCTCAAGGAAGTGGTGTTTGTTTGACAAGTATGTATGTATTTGTGGCAACAAGTGCAACTGGAGCATCAGACAGAACTGGAGAGGAGTATGATGACTTGGTGCTCATTCTCTCATTCCAGGTCCCAACCAGTACCTGAGCAATCGCATTCGCGGCGCCTAGGGTAGCACCTCAAAACCAGGTCCCACCGAGATTTGAACTCGGATCGCTGGATTCAGAGTCCAGAGTGCTCACCATTACACCATGGAACCACATGCTTAACCAGACAGGTGACTGCAAGCCTGTGACTGACCCGTCATAAATGTGACACGCTAAACACTTCCAAACACTGTGTATGGGATGTTGCCTCGGTGGGTGTGACATATACCCCATGGTGTGTGAAACAGTCCAGCTGGTATGCCAGGTGAGAGGATGGCATGAAAGAGCAATTCTTGCTGGCTGACCCAAAGTACCACGCTCAGGTAAAAGGGCAAAGCATTACCTGCGTTGAGGTGCACGAGTGGGATTCAAGATAGGAACAAAGCGGGATGGTCAGGGCTCGGAGACACAGAGTGTCCAACATTGCAAGGGCACTGCAGGCACAGCTCTGACATCATGTGCTCCAACATGCAAACTCACACAAACAAGTACCAGCCAAAGTAAGGTTTTTCAGACAACAGTGGCAGGAAAGAGCAAGCAGTGTCAGGAGTGGGATTCGAACCCACGCCTCCAGTGGAGACTGCGACCTGAACGCAGCGCCTTGGACCGCTCGGCCATCCTGACTGCTTGAGCAGCATTTTGCCGAAGCTTCCGGCCACAATAAGAGCTAGGGAAAACATTCCAAGAAAGCAAAGTATGTTTACACTTCAGGTATGGGGCCAGAGTCATTCGGACACCTTGGTGCTGTTCCACAATTGGACCAACATGCTTTCCTGCTGCACACTTGCGAGTTCTGGCTTCTCTGTCTCTTTAGGAGGTATCTTGGAGCTTGCTCTGCATGCCAACCATCAATTGGCACCTTCCCACTACCTCTCTTGCATCCAACATCTTTGTGTTTGGTTCCATGGTGTAATGGCCAGCACTCTGGACTTTGAATCCAGTGATCCGAGTTCAAGTCTCGGTGGGACCTACCAATGTAGGGCTCAGCTGTTTGGAGACCAGAAGATGGCGGACACAGCCTTGTTTCAATGTGTTGTTGCTACATTTGCTCACAGAAAAAGAATTGCGTCTTGAAAATGAGAATGGGTTGAGACTATTTGGGCAGCTTCACAACAACTTAAAAAGCGCGTTGCCATTTGAGTGACATGAGCCGCAAACCATTTACTTGTACGGCAGGAGTTGACATTGTAGCACCACTGGAGTGTGCTCGAAACTGTCCTGTGAGTGTCAGGCTCAAGGAAGTAGTGTTTGTTTGACAAATATGTAAGCATGGCAACGAGTGCAACTGGAGCATCAGACAGAACTGGAGAGGAGTATGATGACTTGGTGCTCATTCTCTCATTCCAGGTCCCAACCAGTACCTGAGCATTCGCATTCGCGGCGCCTAGGGTAGCACCTCAAAACCAGGTCCCACCGAGATTTGAACTCGGATCGCTGGATTCAGAGTCCAGAGTGCTCACCATTACACCATGGAACCACATGCTTAACCAGACAGGTGACTGCAAGCCTGTGACTGACCCGTCATAAATGTGACACGCTAAACACTTCCAAACACTGTGTATGGGATGTTGCCTCGGTGGGTGTGACATATACCCCATGGTGTGTGAAACAGTCCAGCTGGTATGCCAGGTGAGAGGATGGCATGAAAGAGCAATCCTTGCTGGCTGACCCAAAGTACCACGCTCAGGTAAAAGGGCAAAGCATTACCTGCGTTGAGGTGCACGAGTGGGATTCAAGATAGGAACAAAGCGGGATGGTCAGGGCCCGGAGAGTGTCAAACATTGCAAGGGCACTGCAGGCACAGCTCTGACATCATGTGCTCCAACATGCAAACTCACACAAACAAGTACCAGCCAAAGTAAGGTTGTTCAGACAACAGTGGCAGGAAAGAGCAAGCAATGTCAGGAGTGGGATTCGAACCCACGCCTCCAGTGGAGACTGTGACCTGAACGCAGCGCCTTGGACCGCTCGGCCATCCTGACTGCTTGAGCAGCATTTTGCCGAAGCTTCCGGCCACAATAAGAGCTAGGGAAAAGAAAGCAAAGTATGGTTACACTTCAGGTATGGGGCCAGAGTCAATCGGACACCTTGGTGCTGTTCCACAATTGGACCAACATGCTTTCCTGCTGCACACTTGTGAGTTCTGGCTTCTCTGTCTCTTTAGGAGGTATCTTGGAGCTTGCTCTGCATGCCAACCATCAATTGGCACCTTCCCACTACCTCTCTTGCATCCAACATCTTTGTGTTTGGTTCCATGGTGTAATGGCCAGCACTCTGGACTTTGAATCCAGTGATCCGAGTTCAAGTCTCGGTGGGACCTACCAATGTAGGGCTCAGCTGTTTGGAGACCAGAAGATGGCGGACACAGCCTTGTTTCAATGTGTTGTTGCTACATTTGCTCACAGAAGAAGAATTGCGTCTTGAAAATGAGGATGGGTTGAGACTATTTGGGCAGCTTCACAACAACTTAAAAAGCGCGTTGCCATTTGAGTGACATGAGCCGCAAACCATTTACTTGTACGGCAGGAGTTGACATTGTAGCACCACTGGAGTGTGCTCGAAACTGTCCTGTGAGTGTCAGGCTCAAGGAAGTGGTGTTTGTTTGACAAGTATGTATGTATTTGTGGCAACAAGTGCAACTGGAGCATCAGACAGAACTGGAGAGGAGTATGATGACTTGGTGCTCATTCTCTCATTCCAGGTCCCAACCAGTACCTGAGCAATCGCATTCGCGGCGCCTAGGGTAGCACCTCAAAACCAGGTCCCACCGAGATTTGAACTCGGATCGCTGGATTCAGAGTCCAGAGTGCTCACCATTACACCATGGAACCACATGCTTAACCAGACAGGTGACTGCAAGCCTGTGACTGACCCGTCATAAATGTGACACGCTAAACACTTCCAAACACTGTGTATGGGATGTTGCCTCGGTGGGTGTGACATATACCCCATGGTGTGTGAAACAGTCCAGCTGGTATGCCAGGTGAGAGGATGGCATGAAAGAGCAATTCTTGCTGGCTGACCCAAAGTACCACGCTCAGGTAAAAGGGCAAAGCATTACCTGCGTTGAGGTGCACGAGTGGGATTCAAGATAGGAACAAAGCGGGATGGTCAGGGCTCGGAGACACAGAGTGTCCAACATTGCAAGGGCACTGCAGGCACAGCTCTGACATCATGTGCTCCAACATGCAAACTCACACAAACAAGTACCAGCCAAAGTAAGGTTTTTCAGACAACAGTGGCAGGAAAGAGCAAGCAGTGTCAGGAGTGGGATTCGAACCCACGCCTCCAGTGGAGACTGCGACCTGAACGCAGCGCCTTGGACCGCTCGGCCATCCTGACTGCTTGAGCAGCATTTTGCCGAAGCTTCCGGCCACAATAAGAGCTAGGGAAAACATTCCAAGAAAGCAAAGTATGTTTACACTTCAGGTATGGGGCCAGAGTCATTCGGACACCTTGGTGCTGTTCCACAATTGGACCAACATGCTTTCCTGCTGCACACTTGCGAGTTCTGGCTTCTCTGTCTCTTTAGGAGGTATCTTGGAGCTTGCTCTGCATGCCAACCATCAATTGGCACCTTCCCACTACCTCTCTTGCATCCAACATCTTTGTGTTTGGTTCCATGGTGTAATGGCCAGCACTCTGGACTTTGAATCCAGTGATCCGAGTTCAAGTCTCGGTGGGACCTACCAATGTAGGGCTCAGCTGTTTGGAGACCAGAAGATGGCGGACACAGCCTTGTTTCAATGTGTTGTTGCTACATTTGCTCACAGAAAAAGAATTGCGTCTTGAAAATGAGAATGGGTTGAGACTATTTGGGCAGCTTCACAACAACTTAAAAAGCGCGTTGCCATTTGAGTGACATGAGCCGCAAACCATTTACTTGTACGGCAGGAGTTGACATTGTAGCACCACTGGAGTGTGCTCGAAACTGTCCTGTGAGTGTCAGGCTCAAGGAAGTAGTGTTTGTTTGACAAATATGTAAGCATGGCAACGAGTGCAACTGGAGCATCAGACAGAACTGGAGAGGAGTATGATGACTTGGTGCTCATTCTCTCATTCCAGGTCCCAACCAGTACCTGAGCATTCGCATTCGCGGCGCCTAGGGTAGCACCTCAAAACCAGGTCCCACCGAGATTTGAACTCGGATCGCTGGATTCAGAGTCCAGAGTGCTCACCATTACACCATGGAACCACATGCTTAACCAGACAGGTGACTGCAAGCCTGTGACTGACCCGTCATAAATGTGACACGCTAAACACTTCCAAACACTGTGTATGGGATGTTGCCTCGGTGGGTGTGACATATACCCCATGGTGTGTGAAACAGTCCAGCTGGTATGCCAGGTGAGAGGATGGCATGAAAGAGCAATTCTTGCTGGCTGACCCAAAGTACCACGCTCAGGTAAAAGGGCAAAGCATTACCTGCGTTGAGGTGCACGAGTGGGATTCAAGATAGGAACAAAGCGGGATGGTCAGGGCCCGGAGAGTGTCAAACATTGCAAGGGCACTGCAGGCACAGCTCTGACATCATGTGCTCCAACATGCAAACTCACACAAACAAGTACCAGCCAAAGTAAGGTTTTTCAGACAACAGTGGCAGGAAAGAGCAAGCAGTGTCAGGAGTGGGATTTGAACCCACGCCTCCAGTGGAGACTGCGACCTGGACCACTCGACCATCCTGACTGCTTGAGCAGCATTTCTCCAAATCTTCCACCGAAAATTAAAGTTTAGTTCCAGCTGTCTTAAATCTTAGCCTTCATGCTGCTAAAATTTATCCACCATTTTTCTCTTTCTGTAAAAGCAATCTTACCAAGCAGTATATCCAATAACTATTTTCAACATAATATTTTATTCTCAACAGTGTTGTTCTACATTTATCTTAATTCTCAGCACATTTTTGCTTTCTCTACTTGTGGAAAAGAAGAACTTTTATCAGTGTTGTATGTTTGAGTTGCTCTGAGCCTGCTGTAACAAAATCACTGTCCTGAATGTGATCTGGTTTTGTGCACTTTTTGTTTTTTTTTTACATAATAGACATAAATAAATCCTCTGCTGTTCAGATTTTGAAACTCTGAGTCACAATATGTGTGTTCTTCTTTGCTTTGAGGTAACTCCTGCAGTGAATCTCCTGTCTATAAGCTCCTGACCTTCAGATAAAAACAGCATGAGCAGGCAATACACCGGGGAGCGCGGTGTCGTAAAAACTGGACCGGGTGACTCACAGTAGTGTAGGTCTGCTGGAAAGGTCCTGACCCTGTCTTGTTGAAAAAGCTTTCTTGTGTGAGCTTGCGGACATGCATGTGTGCGTCCGTGTGTGTCCCTCTGGATCACAACTCGCAACTTTCTCAGGCAGAGGGAGAATTAATGTGAGGATGACATTTCTCTGGCATTTGTGGAGCGCTGAACCATTTTTATGTTTTGGATCTGGGTTTCTGATATCTTCCCCCCACCCGCTCGCCGCCTACTTCTCTCTGAGTGCTTGGCCAGGTACAAAGATTGTGGGACTCTATATGTGAGCAGCTGCTGCTGGCCTGCACAGAGCAGAGGTGTTTTGAAGCCAGCCGCTGTCATGACACAAGTTTGTTTTTGAGAGCCAGTTCTGAAGTGGTGGCCAGGTACACTGGAGATTTTGGCTTTACAGTAAAGAGAAGGGAGCATGGAGGGGAAAGACAGGTGGAGAGGGAGTGATGGGGTGGAGGGGACATTCAGTCTATTACAGACCAGACATATTTCCAGATTTGCTGACAGCTTTTGGTTTGTAAATCTTGAAGATGTACCTCGGTATGTGAATTTGCAAGACCATTGAGCAGCTTCCTCTTTGCCCATCAGGCTTTGGTTTGGATGGTTTCTACAGTTTTCAAGGCTTATGGTGGCTCTTTTGTCCACAGATAAACTTATTACATCATCACTATGAAGAAGGCTTAAAGGTCCCATATTATGCAAAAACCACTTTCTTGAGGCTTTTGAACACATTTTTGGGTATTTGGCCTTCCTCCCAGCCCACAAAATGTTATAGTAGACAACAAAACCTGTATTTAAAAGGTTGCATAAATGTGAACTCATGGTATTCAGTGAGCTGTTGAGTCTGTGGATATACTGTTACGTAACAGTATATTTTTGATTTGCATATCTAACCTGATTGGTCTAGATGAGTATCCCCCCTCCCCCCTTGCTGGAGAGATTCCTCTGTGAAGAGCGGCCATGTTGTTTATATTCTTAGTGAGAGATCGGTGTTCAGCATGTCTAAGCTCAGAAGCTGTCACTGCTCAATTGTTGGCTGTAAACAGCCACATATATCTTCAGATATAGGCTACCAGCCTCGGAGGACCAAAGGACCCAAAGGGTTGATTAATTTTATTTCTGAAGGGAATGAGCAGCTACAGTCAGCTAAAACCTGTATGTGTGTGCCAGTCACTTCTCGTCCGACTGCTTCTTCAACTTCAGTCAGTTCAACACAGGACTGGCAACTGAATCCGGGCTCAGTACCAACAATCCTTCGCCAAACCTGATGATGGAAATGTGTGTATTTAAATGCTGTGTAGTATTAATTTGGCTCATTGCTACGAGCTAATGCTAACAGCAGGGTGAAGTGAACTATAGGTAACTGCACAACGTGTTCTTCAGTGTTCACATTACTTTTTGAAAGTCTGAAGGATAAACTTCAGCGTATGAACATTCTTACATTGGTCAAGAGAAGTTTAACAGTTGGCTGAATATAATCAGTCCCACTGCGGTGACTAGGCCGAGGTTAGCATGTTGTGCATAAGCCTGTGATGTTTGGGGGAAACTGGATCGCTGTTATCTATTAAACGGCATGAATTTGTTGTTCGTGTGTGTTCAAGAAGAGAAGCTTAACAGTTGGCTGAGTATAATCAGTCCTTGACCGACCCCAGGTCCCACTGTTTGTGCTAACGTTAGCCCAGAAGATAGGCTAAGTTGTGGCTATCCCTCTGCGGTTAGCATGTTGTGATGTTTGGGGGGAAAAGAGCTTCGCTGTTGTATCCGTGTGTGCGGTAACCGGTGTGGGATAGATCTGGTACCTACACTGGCATGAATTCAGGGTTTGTATGTGTTCATGACTGTAAGCGGGGCGTGGCCGAAGCACCAGAGCGCTCTGCTTCGCTCGAGTTAAGCTGCTCTATCGTGAATTGCCATACTTACGCTGCTGTAGCACATTAGCATATGAAGGCCACTGCCTAAATCCAGACGTGAACAGAGCGGTTATGTGAGCGTGGAAAGAATTCAAAGGCTTTTTGGACCAAAGCATGTTACTAATGTTTCATGAAGACATCAAGGATTCATGTTAACCCTCGGAGGTCGACGCTATCGTACACGACAGCAAAGCACACCATTCACAAAATATTTAATAACTTTACAACCATTTCTCGTAGCCACTTACCGATCGATTTGATCGAAAGCTAATAACTTAGCTGTTCCGATGAGGTGCGATTGTAGCTCTTCCACAGGCTGAGATATCTCTCCTGAAACATCAGTGTATTTTTGAAGACTTCGTAAAAGTAATCCAACATGATAAATCCAAAAGTTAGGTCTTCTAGGTGTATTATTTAATCCAATTTCTGTATCAAAACACGTTAGCACAGTAGATAGTCGCCATCTTGTTGTCACCTGAATGCAGTTCATCTACCATTTCCTGTGTCTCCTGACAAGAATATAATAAAAAACGTTATATATTTACCACTGCCTATTTAGGTTTTATTCCAAATCGTGCGCCTACGGTGCACAGATAATTCTTATGGATTTATAAACATTATTTCATTTTTATACATATTATGACTGAATATGATGTCAGGAGGGTTAGCCTGTCGGATGAACAAGAGTTCTGTCTCCCCTAGAGACGCACAGTGTCAGAGACACACAGGTAAACATTGTTGCAAGCAAAAAATAGGCTGTTTGGCACATTGGAACCTGCATAAAATGAGTGACTTTTTTTTGTAAATATGATTGTAAATAGTTTGCAGTGTGTGATAAGTGAACCACATGCTTAACCAGAGTGTTTTTTAAGTCTTCTAAAGAAGACTTAAAAAACATTTTTTTGTTGTCAAAAGTGTTCTTTCATACTCTGCTGGATTTCTTTGTGACGAATTCTGTCTGATTCAATTTCCGTTTTTTTTTTTCTTTGATCATAATGGTCGTATTACTGTTAACACATCCAAGTGACACTCCTGCAGCATACATATTCAGGTAGCCCAGCTTGTCCTGAAAAAAAACAAGGTCTAATACATGATTATGCATCATAGGGTCAAGGTTTTACATGCATTATAACACAAAAAGTCCAGGCGCCCCAAAAACGGGAAAAAATGGCTTAGACCTCAGAGGGTTAAAATGCAGAAAAGGAGCATAATATGGGACCTTGAAAGGGATATGCCTAAACTATCTTTTAGTTTTAGTTATTATATAATCAACAAATTGTTTTAATTTTGGTCTTGTTTTAATTGATGAAATTTCACATTTTAGTCGATGAAATCCACTGTAAATATAGTTGACTAAAATATGAAGTATAAAGTGAAAGGCATTGTTTATGTTTCCTTGAAATTCTGAAGTCATGTTTTACACTTGAATTAAATGAAACATTAATAACCCTTTACTGAATGATAGTAAAGTTTGAATGTATAAATTAACAGCAAAAACATTAACTTTTGTGTGAAATGCAGTCACTTTTATTTAGGCTACCTGGCAGAGCATCTCAGTTACAATACCAGAATTGACATCAATCAGTGAACCTGCTCTACATGAATATATCAATTCATAAAGAGAGTAGCTCTGATTGGATCGCTCCCCAATTTATCCAACCACCATGAAGCTAAGGCAGTTGTGATTGGATGTCCCCCTTAACTCATCCAACCTTTCCACACAACCAAAGTAGCTGTGATTGGATATATTCCTGACATATCCCTACTTTCTACATTACCAAATTAAGTCTGATTGGATTAATGTCTATGTCAAACATTTTAGTCTAGTTTTTATTTGTTGACAAAAATGTCAATTTTTGTCCATGTGCACTTGTTTTTATTAGTTAGTGTTTGTTTTTTGTCAGAGGAAAAAAGGTTGTTGACGAAAACTATGATAAAAATAATCAGTCAACAAAATTAACACTGTCCAAGATGAATTGCAGCCTGATTTGACACAGATATTGCAGCCTTGCAGATTTAATATGAATGTCTCAAAGTGTGAATATAACAGAGCCTTGTTTCGGCACTCTGTGAATTGGGATATAGACAGAAAGGCAGAGTACTGATGGGACTTAGAGGGATATGCCAACATTTTTTCTGTTTCATGTCTTGCCTCACTCCTATGACAAGCAGATAGACACCATTCTTTCGACTGTGCATGCACTAACAAGAAAGAGATGGGCAGAGCTCACCCACCACAAATTAGCTTAGCTCAAACACTGGGAGTCAATGGGTGCATGCGCTAACCACTGCAAATATGCTTTGTTTTGTTGACCTACTTGCAAGCACGTCTGCGATTGTTTGTGCATGTGCCCTGCAGTTTAGTTTTCATATGCAAGTGTTAATGTTAGTCTAAAAATACATAACGTAACATAACGCATCAGAAGTCACAACAGGCACACAGGACCGTTTAGAGTTACTGAAGAGTTTATCTGATGACTGTAGGCAGAGGCAGGCTAACACCACCTATTGACTCCCAGTGTTTCAGCTAAGTTAATTAGCGGTGGGTGAGCTCTGCCCGTCTCTTCCTTGTTACTGGAGGCACAATTAAAAGAATGTTGTCTATCTGCTTGTCATGGACTCAGAAGTGAGGAAAGACATGAAAAGAAAATGTTGGCATGTCCCTTAAATGAAAAACAACACTAAAACAATACTACAACACTAGAAAAATACTAAAAGTCAGTCAATCAAGGAAATTTCAATCTCACAGTCACAGAAATTAATGCAAATATAGATGGTCAAAGCTCGCCCACCACTAATTAGCTCAGCTCAAACACTGGGAGTCAATGGGTAGCGCGACACAGCACGTGCCCCCACATACACACAAAGGTAGAAATGCTCACTCGGAGTGCTCCTGTCTCCGGCTTACTCTGCATGCATCCCTCTCTCCAATATCATGCCTCTGGTACTTACAGTGGCCAATGAGGGCAAACAGCCTATGACAGTTCAATGAGAGGAAAATTTCTGCGAGAGCAGGAATGTGCTGCAAGTTAGAAATGAAACAAAGCCCAAAACAATGCAATCTAAGAAAACACCTGCAACAGCAGAAACACAGCATAACCAAGTCCAACAACAGAAGTGCTCCAGGCCTGCAGGGGGCGCTGTGGCAGGGAGAGCACATGGAAGAGACAGACGAGAGAGACTTTGGTCAAGCCAGTCACTCCATTTTCCGTGGTAAAATCAGTCGCTCCTAAATTTGAAGTACTCATGTATTTGAACCTTGCTCCTCCGAGCAAGATTGGGATGACTGACAGGCTACAAGACTTTACCATATTCCTTTTATTTCCTTCACCATCAAAGGTGTAAAATATGGGAGTCTTAGATACTAGGACTCCTTAGATACTACCTCTGGAGATGTAGCAAAGAGGGGGTCAACTCCTTCCCCACATTCCATCTTCATGATGTTCACAGTGAAGCGGAAACATCATTGTGCCTTGAAACAGCAGTGTGACTTTTCGATACACTGATCAAAAGATTGATTAAGATGACATGTACTGAATGGCAGCATCCATTGATAAGCATCATCAAAACCTCCTGTGATAGTCAAAGGACAAATGTGACATGGCTTCACCCAGTTATTTCTACAGCCTATGGTGACTACTTGACATGTTACTCCAGAGAAAGTTCTCAGTAATTTTCTGTGCTATATCGGTTCCTGTTGCAAATGACACTTTTTTCTTTCATTTAAATACCAGTGTTTAACCTCCATCAAGTGCATAAAATCAGGTAGATGGGAATCTGACAAGTAAAGGCCAAATTAAGCCAGCGAGACAGTGGCTGACTTGTTTTTTTAGGGAAGGAGTGATGGAGAATGGGGGCATGCATTTGTTACTTTTAATTCAGATAGATTCACCTGGTCCGTGTCTGCTAT
This sequence comes from Cetoscarus ocellatus, assembly GCA_037902135.1. Taxonomy (NCBI): domain Eukaryota; kingdom Metazoa; phylum Chordata; class Actinopteri; order Labriformes; family Labridae; genus Cetoscarus; species Cetoscarus ocellatus. Next base: position 2,225,188 of record JBAMNC010000305.1, on the reverse strand, counting down.
CAGGCAGCTCCATCCTGCAATAGTTTTCTCTTTTTCTACCAATCTCTGTAAACCCTAGAGATGGTTGTGTGTGAAAATCCCAGAGGATCAACAGTTTTTGAAATATCCAGACCAGCACCAGCAGGACTGACAGATTCCTGGCAGATATTGCGATTTCGATTTCATTTACGATTTTCTTCAATTCAAGCTTCAGTGCAATATTCATTATGTTTACAGTTTACAACAGTAATGAAATTAATGATCAAAAGCAAATAACACATTATTCATCATCTAATATCGATGATAAATAATCTGTTATTATTTAGGGGATACTCCAACTTCTAGTCCTAAACAGAGGCTTTGTGTTGTTGACCTGCTTACCAGCACTTCCGTAAATGCAAATTACCTATTTGTGAAATAGTATGTATAAAATAGTTGACACAATAGATCCTGGGTCAGTCAGGAGTGCTGCAAAAAATGCAGCTTTGGTGATCACATGATTGCGTTGTCTGGAATTGCGGTTTTGATCTGAAAAAGATAAATCTTTCAGCCCTACAGGGGGTTGTAGCAAAGCTGCAGACTTGATGGATATCGGGGATTCAAGAGGCTCTAACAGAGCATCTCAGACAGATAAAAAATAAATCTATGCACCTGGTTTGACAGCAAGATTTTGGGAACTCTTTGGGCCTGATGTACTAAGATCCAAAATAATGAGTGCTAAATTGCATGTGCAAACAAAAAAATTGCACATGCAATTAGTACGTATGTTGCGGTCAATCTACTATGACTGTGTGCGCAATTTATAACAGGCACAAAAGTGGTGTGGACTGCCCCCTTTAAAGGAGGATTTTGCGTGTGCTACCGGCTGTCACCATGCAGAGTTTGGGAGAGCAGAGTGGCTGCAAATGAAAAATTAAGTTTGAAGCCATGGAGTTTGAGGCAAATGAACACACTTTCAACCTTTTTTGCTGTCTATCATTTTGACGGACAAGGTCATCACTTTTCCCTCATACCATATTTTTATCCGTCATTTTTAATTTTCCTTTTCTGATTCCAATTAAACATAATCTAAATGACAGCATTCACATAGTTACACAGCTTCATCACCAATAACCTCTCATGTGAAGAGCAGTCTTACAGTTTCGCACACACAGACCACCCGGGGAACTCTCGCCTTTTACGCACTGACAGCGTCACACTCTCCACGCACTGACAGCTCCTAAACTCACTGTCAGTGCATGGAGAGTGTGATGCAGTCAGCTCTGAGTGACAAACGAAGTGATTCTCCTTCATAGCCAGCTATGGAGATCTTTTTTACATAGGTTGAATGACCTCCTACAGGTTTACTTTATGCGTGAGTCTGCATGAGTATGATGGCACACTGGATCATCCCTCTTTTTCCAGTCCATCATGATGACAGACAGCCTCTTTCCGTCATTCATCTAAAAATTCAGTCAATGATGGAAAATATTCTGTTAATGCCGCCCCTGTTTCTCACCACAACAACTGCAGCCCTCTGTGCGTAACGCTGTGCCTGTTTTGCACCTGCTTTTCAAACGTGCTAAATTCAGACGCAAAAACGCCGACTGCAATCAGTTGCGGGTTTGATAAATCACATTGCGGGTGATAAATGATTACATTTGCATCTCCTCCTCCCAGTGTTTTGCGGGTTTTAATGATCTGCATGTATTCTGCATATTCATGAAGGCAAACACGCTAAATGGACTGCGCATGCTATTTTGCTCATTTGACAGATGCAATCCTCAGTGCACCCTGTTAGAAGATCAGCTTTGCACGCGTTATCAAGTTTGCACGTGTTTTTATACACGCAAACCTTTAGTAGATCAGGCCCTTAGAGTACTATTTTCATCTTGATCCATGTGGAAAATTCTAGGTCTGATGCTTTTGAGTGTGCAGTGTGTTAAAAGTCTGACTTCTGCTGGTGTGAAATATTTAGTCTGTCTCATGTTTCAGGATTTAAAGTGTCAGCTTTGTCAACAAAAATATTTAAAGTGGACACACATTCAACATTTTAACACGATGACAGTGCTGGTGCTGACACTGCTGTTGATTTACACAGTATTTGATTCGCCCACAGATGATTATTTTGTTAAATCATAACCACTGTTTTCACTTCAATCGTGTTGAACCGTTTATTTTCTGCCAGCTTGGCCTTCCTCTTCCATAGAGGCATCCTCAGAGTCTCAGAAGTTGAAGCGTCAACTCTTTAGTGGTCAACTTTCTGTCACTTGTAATTGGACGGGCCGTGGTGATGGATACTGAACGCAGCCTCAGCTGAACTCAGCGTCAGTGTACTGTAATGCAGCGAGTGCAGGGTTTCCCTGAAGCATCTTAAATCTTATACCTCATTTATTCAGGCAAAGCGCCTGAAAAAACACGTCCTTATTTACAGTACAACACATACGCCGAGGGAGGAATCGCATTAGAGGGAGGATTACACAGCTACACCTTTGGACTAATTTAGAGGTGAAGTGGCTCCCTTAATGGTGCACGAACTCCAGTGTGATGGAGGATGGGGATTAAAGCTTACATATTTCATCCATCTAAATTCTCCCAAGATGAAAGCTGAGATGTTATAGTCCTAAGATTATCTATATACCCTTGAGACAGTTGGAACAACATACAAGCCCTGAGCCAAAACTGAAAGAAAGTGTAGTAAACATTTATTTCAGTGATTATATCATATATAAACATTTCAAGACCAAAGTAAGTATCAAGCCTTATTGAATGTGGTCATATAGATGAACTTGATCCTATCTTAACTTTGACAAACACAAATCATTCAAATGCTCGGGGAAACCTGAGGTGAGTGAGGTAGATGTTGAAGTACGTCATAATTAATTCACCATTTAGCCCAACAGCTGTATTTTATCAACCATAAAACCTTAACTCACGGCTTTAAGAAACAAAACATGAAAGAAAAATCCACTGGATTATAAACAATGGAGCCACTTAAATCCAAAACTTTACCTCATCAAAAGGAAGAAACAGGACTTTTTTTTTTTTTTTTTTAAACACCTCTTTATTGTCTTTTATAGTAAAACACAAACAGTGTGTAACAAAACAATACACACAATATGAAAAGGGGGAAAACCTAGCAGCTCTGTTGACAGTCAAATGTATTCATCAGTCCAAACTTCACTTTGCATGTCATTACCCTCCAAGAAATTATAAAAAACAGTCCATACTTCCCAAAACTTGTCAAGTTTGTTTTTTGCAAAATAGCTTATCCTCTCAAGAGCAAGAAAGAGAGTCATTCCTTTCAACCACTGGGAGACTCCATAGATTGTCGGTTCCTTCCATGATCGAGCAATACATCGTTTTGCCTTCAGGAAACAAACATTGAGCAGATATTTGACATTATTTGGAGGTAAAAAATCATCAGGATAAATATTAATAAATAAATATTAGGATTAAGAGATACTTTTTTTACCAATAATTTGACTGCATAAGACCAACACCTTTTCCCAAAAACGGAATATCAGTGGGCATTCCCACGGACAGTGAAAAAGAGATCCTCTGTGGACACCGCACTTAATAAGAAACAGGACTTTTAAGAAAATATCTATCGTGAATCATTAATTTGTTAGGGATGTAATAGTACACAGAAATCATGCTTTGGATCCGTTCTTGGTTTTTAAAGTATGTTTTTGATATGGCACATTTTTTTGGAACTATCTCTCACACACACTTTCCCTCACATAATTTCACAAATACACACTTTTATTTTCTTTTTTAGCAATTCTGACAAAATTTGAATTTGATGCCTGCAGCCCATTCCAAAAACAATGTATCTTGGCATTGTCTTCCTGAAAAAGACATCTCTTGGATGGCAGTTGGTCCAAAACCTGTATGTACCTTTCAGCATTAATGGTGCCTTCACAGATGTGCAAGTTACCCATGCCATGGGCACTAGTACCCCTCCATACCATCACAGATGCTGGCTTTTGAACTTTGCTCTGATAACAGTTGGGGTGGTCCTTTTCCTCTTTTGCCTTGAGGACACAAGGTCCATGATTTTCAAAAGCAGTTGAAATGTGGACTCAGACCACAGCCGACTTTTCCACTTTGCGTCAGTCCATCTCAGATGACCTTGGGTCCAGAGAAGCAAGCGATGTCTCTTGTTGTTGATAAGTTTGAACTTGCACTTGTAGATGTAGCGATGAACTCTGTTAACTGACAATGGTTTTCTGAAAAGTTATTATACCCTAATGGCAACATCCCTTTCAGAATGATGCCAGATTTGAATGCAGTGCTGCCGAGGGACTTAAGGTCACAGGCATTCAGTGTTGGTTTTTGGCCTTGCCACTTATGTCAGAGATTTCTTTGGATTCTCTGAATCTTTTGATGATATTATGGACTGTAGATGATGAAATCCTGAAATTCTTTGCAGTTGCACTTTGGAAAACATTTTTGAACTGTTGGACTATTTGCTCACACAGTTGTTCACAAAGTGGTGAACCTCACCCCATCCCTACATGAGAATGACTGAGCCTTTTCGGGGATGCTCCTTTTATACCCAATCATGAATCTCACCTGTTCCCAATTAACCTGTCATTTGTGGAACGTTTTAATCAGGTTTTTTTAAGATTATGTTTTGGGCATTTTGCATCTTTTATTGACAGGAGAGAGAGAGGCAGTGGATAGGCTCTGGAAAGGGGGGAGGACCCTCTGCGAACTGGCCACAGGCTGGATTCAAACCCGGGCCAGCAGAAGCATATACATGGGTTGTGCCCGGTTTCTATACCACCCCGCCAAACTAGCACCCTGATCAGGTGTTTTCTAAGCATTCCTTAATTTTCCCAGTATTTTGTTGCCCCTGAAATGTGTTGCAGGCATCAATTTCAAAATAAGTTAATATTTGCAGAAAACAATGAAGTTTATCAGTTTGTACTTTGAATGTCTGTCTTTAGTATATTCAGTTGAATAGGTCAAAAAGCATTTGCAAATGATTTGGTTTTGTTTGTATTTATGTAGAATAGAATAGAATAGAATAATTCTTTATTGTCAATAAATAAACACTTGGTAGGCAACAGAATTTGTACAGTGAAACATAGTTTGGCATCGTCTGTGGGAGCATAAAGGAAACAAAGAAAAACATTTAAAAATAGACAAGTTATAAATAGAATAAAGATATATACAGATAGCTAAAAGGAATTAAAAGATTTTTTATGTATATCAGGGCATTTTGAAGAGCTGAAAGTGGCTTGTGTGAATTGTCCAGAAACATTCACACAGAGAAGGTGTATACACATTTAAAGTAATAAAAGTGACATTAAAGTATTTAAGTAACAGTGTGCTATGAACACAAAAACAGTTCTTATCCAATGTTTATTCTATACACAACGTTTCATCTTCATTGGAATTGGGGTTTTATTTCCAAATGTAAGCAGGTATTTGTTCTGTTGGTCTGAACCAAACAGCTTGTACTGAAATGCTTTGGTACAAACACACAGTTACACCTCTAACATTCACCTTGATGTATTTTTGTAAGTCTGACCTGATATGCCCCTGCAGTGAATGAACCAGCAAAGGAACAATTGATGTCACCCAGCACAAAAGCATGTGGTTACACATTCAAACACATGGCCCCATACACTGAAAGACAGCTTTTCATCCGCCAATTCTCCCCCCAAAATCAGTTTTAAAGCCTCCTGCAGTCACTGAGACCCCACTCTAAGTCTCTCATTCCCAGTGAGGCCCAGCAATGAGAGGTGCAACTGCACCCCAGCTAAGAAAGCAAAGTCCTGCGATGACATGTGACATTACTATGAGGAAAAACAAAGTGGGCGCCACACATCAAAGTGCCTCCTGGGTAATTAACTGCTGTGGGAGAGAAGGGTGTGGGTGTGAGTGGGGGACAGTGGTTAGAACACCCTGACCAATTCAAGCAATTAGCTTTTCGGGAACTACAAACAGGCAAACACAAATGTTGATGGATGTAAGCAAACTGCTCTCTGCAAAAGATTTACCCAAAGGCAGTTCATGGCATTTTTGTTCCTAGAAATATGTTTCATCACCTCAAGCAGAAAGTATTTCTAATCCTCATGCTTGGCTGAATATGCTGGTTTATTTTGGGAATAATTCAGAAGGAGAGGTTCTACTCATGGGCTTACAGTCGGGACTGGTCCGAAACATTGAGCTGAGTTTGTGCATCAGCTTAATTTTCTTCAATTGCTTTTTGTCAAGCCTTCCTCTAAAGCAGTGGTCCTCAAATGGTGTGGCAGGACTGACTGGTGTACCTTAGGGGAAGTCTAGGTATAATAATAGTACTGCTAATACTAATAACAATAACTTTAATTGCGAAGCGCTTCAGTCAAAGTGCTGTGCACGTTTTTTTCATATGCCCAATTCAAAGAAAAAAAACTGTACAAACAGATTTATTTGTTTCAGCTGCCAAGCTAAACAGATCTTGAACAAAGCTCTTCAGTATGTTGTTAGCTAATAAGGCTTACCGTGCTACGCTACCCTGAACAAGACCCACACAGGGAAAACCTTTTCATTCTAGCTTTATTGATAACTGACTGAATATTTCGCAAAATACATGGAGTAATAAGGCAGAACATGAATCAATAACACCAGCTTCTTTTTCTATCTTCTCTCTTTTTTATTGGAAGAGCATTTTATGCTGCAGTAGCAGGTTTACTTGGCTCCTTAGTGGGCTAAAAAAAGTCCTAAACCAAGCTCTCGCACACTGAAGTCCGCCTTTTTCAAGACAATGTAGTTATAGCCTAAAAGCTGATAAGATAAATGTGTTAGATATGGTTACCATTTTTTTAACGTGCTCTTTTATCATTTATCATATAATATTATTAGACATACATTTATGCCAGTATTTTTTTGGCTACTTAGATTAGCTAATAAAGACCTAAACCAAGCTCTTTAATGCAGTGAGGTAGCTTTTTAAATGAGAATGTTTTTATAATCTTTTAATAAGATAATTGTAGTAGATATAGTTTTTATTTTTCTTTGTATTTCTGTATTTGCAGTTTTATCATTCAGCTATTAAGACCTATGCTATTCTGAATTAAGCTCTACATATTCAGATCACAACTTTTATTCCTAACCTTATTTATAAGTGATAGCAACATTGCACAATTCAAGCAGTGGAGGTTTTTGTATCTCTTCATTTTTTTTATCGGAGGTTATACTAATGCTAGCAGTTTTATTAGCCTTTTTAGCCAGGCTAAAAAAGTCTTAAACAAAGCGTTGCACATACTTAGGCTTTTTTAAGTGTGGTTCATTAACCCACAATGCAGTATGTACACACGTGGACAAAATTGTTAGTACCCTTCCGTTAAAGGAAGAAAAACTTACAATACTCACTGAAATGACTTGAAACTGACAAAAATAATAATGAATAAAAATTTACTGAAAATCAACTAATGAAAATCAGACTTTGCTTTTGAATTGTGGTTCAAACAGAAACATTTTCAAAAACAAACTAACGAAATTGGCTTGAACATAAATGATGGTACCCCTAGATAAGATTGAAAATGATTTGACCATAGGGACATGTTAAACTAAGGTGTGTCCTGTAATTAGCATCACAGGTGTCTTCAAACTTGTAATCAGACAGTCTGCCTATTTAAAGGGTGAAAAGTAGTCACTGTGCTGTTTGGTATCATAGTGTGTACCACACTGAGTGACTACAGTTGCACATATTATTCACAAGTTTAAGGTCCACAGAACTGTAGCCAACCTCCCTTGACGTGGTCGCAAGAGGAAAATTGATGACAAATTGAAGAGACGGATAATACGAATGGTAACCAAGAGCCCAGAACAACTCCCAAAGAGGTTAGAGGTGAACTCCAAGGTCAAGGTACATCAGTATCAGATTGCACCATCGGTCGCTGTTTGAGCCAAAGTAGACTTAATGGAAGACGACTGAGGAGGACACCACTGTTGAAAGCAAATCACAAAAAAGTGAGACTGGATTTTGTCAAAATTCATATAGACAAGCCACAAAACTTCTGGGAGAATGTCCTTTGGACAGATGAGACAAAACTGGAGCTTTTTGACAAGTCACATCCGCTCTATGTTCACAGACGCAAAAATGAAGCACACAAAGAGAAGAACACTGTACCTACTGTGAAACATGGAGGAGGCTCAGTTATGTTCTGGGGCTGCTTTGCTGCATCTGGCACAGGGTGTCTTGAATCCGTGCAGAGTTCAATGAAATCTCAAGACTATCAATGCATTCTGGAGCCAAATGTGCTGCCCAGTGTCAGAAAGCTTGGTCTCAGTCACAGGTCATGGGTCCTCCAACAGGATAATGGCCCAAAACACACAGCTAAAAACACCCAAGAATGGCTCAGAACAAAACATTGGACTATTCTGAAGTGGCCTTCTATGAGCCCTGATCTAAATCCTATTGAACATTTGTGGAAGGAGCTGAAACATGCAGTCCGGTGGAAGACAGTCTTCAAACCTGAGACAGCTGGAGCAGTTTGCTCATGAGGAGTGGACCACAATACCTGTGAACAGGTGCAGAAGTCTCATTGAGAGTTACAGAAATCGCCTGATTGCAGTGATTGCCTCAAAAGGTTGTGCAACAAAATATGAAGTTAAGGGTACCAACATTTTTTGTTCAGGCCAGTTTCATTATTTTGTTTTTAAAATGATTCTGTTGAACCACAATTCAAAAGCAATGTTTTCATTAGTTAATTTTGAGTACATTTTTATTTCTTATTACTTTTGTCAGTTTCAAGTTATTTCAGTGACCATTGTGTGTTTTTCTTTCTTTAATGGAAGGGTACCAACAATTTCTTCCATGTGTGTATGTTTTCTGGATTATTTTTGTGTTTCTTCTTTTATTGATTTTGAATTTCTACACTAGCAGTTTTCTTCGCCTTTTAGTCCTGCCATGCTAAACTGAGCAAAGGCTTTTTTTTGCCATGTTGTAATTAACTGAATTGTCTCCAAAATATGTGGAATAATCGAGCTGGATATAAATGTTGAACAGCTGAATTTATTGTCTGTGGTTTTCTACTGTAGATGTTTTTGTCTTTTTCCTGGAGTTATAATGAAAGTTAAAATAATTCCAGCTAAGTTTATACACCTACTAAGCTTGGCAAAATTGATCCTGCACAACAATTTCTATTGTACTGAGTAAAAAAATACATATATTTTAATTAGCCTATTATTCAGCATTATATGTTTAATTAGAATTTTCAGTATTTAAGCAAACATGTCTATTGTCTCCTCTTTGCCTGTATTTTCTCCAGTAGAATTTATTCTACTGCTATGCTAGGCCTCTTTAACAACATTTTCTACAATAGCGTGGTAACTTTACTGTGCACTGACATGTATGAGCTGCGGGAACAATTCAGTTTTGCATCAGTGCACCTCTTCACACCATTTTAATAACCAACAAAAACTGTATTTTAATAATGTAATTTTACCATTAAAACACAGTTATTGTGTTAACATATTTTATTATTATTATTATTATTATTATTTATTATTATTATTATTATTTTCTTTCTCTACTTATTATTATTATTTTCTTTCTCTACTTATTATTATTTTCATCGTCAGTCCTGACAGCAATAATAGTGTGATTATCATCTTAAAAAAATCTCTATAAACCAAAGACATTTTCCTGCACTGATTATATGTACATTCACACTTTCTGTGTTTGCCTGAATGTATTTTTTTTGTGCTTTTAGAATGTGATACTTTGTGTAATGTGCTATCAGTGTTTACTTTTTCATAGTTCATCATTTCTTTTTGTGATTTTACATAGTATTTTACATAGTATTATAACTAGCTTTAACTAGCTTTAAATGCTGGTGATTCACTGGTGATTTTTAGAGGGAGCTGTGCTTCACCGGCTCTGTGGAAAACACTGACATCCTTTCCTAGATGTGACTCTGCCTTCACTGCTGCGAGACTGACAAACTGAGCTGCATCTGCATCTGAGATTGATTGACACATGAACAGACGAATGCAGCGTGTTCATGATTTTTTTATTGGTTTAAACGGCAGCAACTTTGACAACAATATTGATTGACATGTATACAGACAAATCAGTGTTGGAAGTATGGTGAAATGATTTGATATCCTCTTTCAATAGGGACATTTTGGTGTTTTATGGATTGTTATGGGGTCACAGGACACATGGCCAAAAAATGGGACAGTCCAGGCTAAATCAGGATGTCTGGTCACCCTAACCATACATAATAATTTGCTTTATGTAGTCAGGGAATGGTTGTATTACTGTGAAAACCTTGGTGAAACCTGTTATTTTGAGCTTGATTCTTCTGTTTACTTTTTAAATCTCTTTTGGTTTTACATGCCACTACTCTCTATAAATAGCTGTTAGGCGTAGACCGATATGTGTGTTACAATATTTTAATGTTCTCTCTTTATGTTTCCGTAGAGCCTACATGAGTGTCAAGGAGCTGAAAGAGGAGCTTCAGCTGAGTAGCACAGACACACTCAATGTTTTCTTTGCAAGCAACTCAGTACGTGAAGAGCTGGCAGGAGCTGCAACCTGGCCATGGGCGAAGGAAGCTCTCACCCACCAAGGTAGGTTACATTACACTGGACTGCTTTGTAATGCACTTTAAAGATGTCATTTGTTAGTACCTTTAACTCTTCCCTCTCCCCTTCTTTGGAAATATCCAAATAAGATGTGGAGAGCAATTAGAGCTGTTAAAAGATTTTCCCGGCACACTGCCTCTTTCCTCTTCCAATCATTAGCACCTTTTCCACTGGAAAAGACTAATGAACCCAACAAAAAACAAATAAACAAACATTACTGTGGGTTTTTCACCATTGTAAAAATCATTACCCACTCCTACCTGTTATTTATTGAATTATGCACCATGGCTTCACTCACTGGAAGAAAATTTATTTGCCTGTAACCAGCACCGTTGTAAAATGGCTGGTACTCACTGGAGCATTTTCTTTAAGGTCAGCTAGAGTTAAAGGTACAGTATTTTGAATTAGCACAAAGATATCTCTGAATTAGTGAAAAAGTGACTGGAATTTTTTTATTTTGGAGTGCTTGCTTTTACAACAGCTTTCAAAACCAGATAAATATTTGTAGTTGTAAAGTTTCTTGACTTGTCATAGCAGTCACTGTGACCAGGCGCAGACATGACTCAATCCCTCCCGTCGCCACAACTGTGTTGCCAAACTGGACATTTTCAAGTTATAATACTACTACTACTACTACTACTACTACTACTACTACTACTAATAATAATAATAATAATATTAATGATAACACATTTTATGTAAAAGCGCCTTTCACGACACTCAAGTTATAGACTTGTTGGCCATCTTTATCCACCTCCACTGCATATACCAGCCATTTTTGTTCAGTTGTTTCAGTCTAATTCTATAAATTTAACACCAAGTCCTTCCTGATGCATGCTGTTGGTGAGCCCAGAATGCTTTGGATATTGTGTCAGTCATCTTTTGTTATTGGTTTAAATCAGATTGTTCTGCTGGCACATTTTAAATAATGTGCATTTATTTGATAGAAACAGATATTTGTACCCTAATGAGAGGATATCACGCAGATCCCTCTTGCCAAGCTCCAGTTTCCTCTTCACGGCCAAAAGCTGAACGGCCCAATCAGAGAAGAGAGGTGGAAACTGAGGATGTGATGACTGCATGTTTGAAAACAATGGCGGCTTCTGAAGCTGTCTTCGAGGATTCAGCAATATCTGCGATTTTATGAGAAATGGACTTAATTTTTTCTTTTAAAGAGAAGCAAAGAACATCACTTAAAGCTTTTCTTACGGGAAATCATGTTTTGCTCTTCTCCCGACCGGGGATCACTGCTGGGAAAGTGGGAGAGATGGGGAAATTCTCCATGGACGATGCAGGTTAGCCTATGGTAGTCATGATTATTCAGTGATACCTGGTGAAATATGCTCTCCTCAGAATTAAAAAAAAAAATCAGAATTGGTGGGGATTGTCGTTTACGAGGTTCATGTCACATATAAATGGTAAATGATACATCTGTGTGGTATAATTTCATGTAAGACGATAGTCTAAGGACTAAACTGTAGTTTAAGCTAACAGCTAACAACAGGGTCTAGCTGCTACTATGGCTTGATATGGATTGGACTGTGATGAGTGTGACTGCTGGACCAATCGTCCAAACACCAACTGCAGTTGGTCCATCTGGTGTGTCAGGTTACTTCTAAGAGGCCATTCAGTGACTCAACCACTGAAAACCAGTCAGTTGAGGTGGTTCATCAATATAAGTACCCCTGACTGATGATAAGCTCACATTTGTGCCACTAGTAGATACTGTGTGCAAAAAAGCACATCAGAGACTGTTTTTTCTATCTGTACATGCAAGCACCAGAGAGTGACATGCTGATACTGCCTATCCTAGTCCATAACTGCCAAACTCAATAGCTACTACTGATGGTTGATATTATCATTAAAAAATGTATGAATTACACATGTCCTAACTCAACATGAGTGCCAAATGTCGCGCCCCACTGTACAGCATCGCTCCAGTACTCCTGTGTTCTTATGAATGCAAGCGGGCTACGTGTTTATGATGTCATGCATGGACCTGCCCATGGTGCACCTTGTTGTCTGTGGTGCCTTACTAGTGCTTTAAATACATTTAAAAAAAAAAAAAAAAATTACAAGTAAGAATAACATGACTGGGACTTTTTTCCTCCCTTGGTGCAAAAGGAACATCCACAGCACTGTAGTTTGATAAGGATGAGACTCCAAGTTTGTCAAATCTTTGATAAAACAAAAAAACAAACGTCTTTTCACCCATCAAAATATAAGACTTCTGGAAACTAAACTATTCTCAAGAAGTCAAATTCAGATTCATAGAACTTCAAACTACTTGTGGTCAACAGAAGCTAACAGACACATACCGTGATAATAATCCACAGAGATCTGTCCATGAGGCATTTTAAGTAGCCTTTAATCCTGCTGCTTAAAATGCCATCCACTTGCTGAAGCCATCTACCTCCACAAACCTATCTTCATTCATAAGTGTCATAATTAGCTTTATAATCCTCTTTGCTCTGGCATAATGACAGCAACAACACATGGTATCCTGTACTAACAGGATTAGCCATAAGACTCGACTCGTTTACGAACGTCACATCTCTAGTGCTAACCACCAGGGAAGTAGGTCATCAAGACAAAGCCTCTGTTTAGGAGTAGAAGAAGATAATATGATGATTATAAAAGATAACGTAGGACTGTTTAGATATGCTGAAGAGTTTTTCAGGCTAACAATACCCATTGACTCCCAATGTTTGAGCTAAGCTAATTAGCGGTGGGCGAGCTTTGGCCGCCTCTTCCTTGTGACTGGACGCACAGACGAAAGAATAGTGTGTATCTGCTTGTCATGGACTGGGGACCCATGCATCAGCAAGGGCCCAAATGTCTTTACGGCCCGTGTGATGTCAAATGTTTAGACATGCCACTTCGCTTGTGTCCCTCAGATTTTGCTTGTCTGGGCACATCCCAAAAACTTTAACAAAGACATGAACAAGATGGCCTAGAGGACCTACTGTGGTTCAAAAATAAGCTAAAGACATGTTTTACTATCTATATTTTAGTATACAACCCTTAGCTCTTCATCTGTGTCCAGCATTGTCTGAACAGGTATATTGTAGTCCCCCTTGCCCCATCCTCTCTTGATTTAACAGCCATATAAACCATCTTCTCTCTCATTTTTGTCTCAATAAGATTAGTAAACACAGCAGCTTCTCCTCATGGTTCTCCACGTTGACAATTAATGTTTTTAACTAACTATTTTTAAACAATAGAACAACAGTTAAAAATTATTGTTAGAACAATAATTTAGACTTTTTTAAAGACTGCTCCATGATTTTTTGGGGAGAATATTGGGCAAGAAGAGAGTAGCATCGAGCATGAAGGCACCGACTGTTTCCATGCCATAAGTCCCTAGCAGTTTGTGTCCATGCATCCGTCCACGTGGAAAGCATAAAAGAACTTTCAGTCCCAATTAGAATTGGGGATGGATATTGTTTGGGTTTTTGTTACTTTAAAAACAGTGCCAAAGTCTACAGGTTCCCCAGATTGATACTTTTAAGAGAATAACAGGTGTGAATTATGTTTTCTTTTGTTGAAGTCTTTGTAATATTGCCTTTGTCACCTATAATGCTGTTTCTTAAGCTGCAGGGTAACATTAAGCAGCTCACTGAGCAGAGACAGGAGCATCTTTGGTAAGGAAATTAAGGGCCTGTTTCAACAACAAAAACAGCTGTAAACGGAGAGTTTTCATTGCGTTTGTGCCTTCCATTTATGCGAGAACGGTGCTCGGAGTGTCTGAATCTTTAATGTCTAACCGAGGTCTAGAGGGTTTCAAAAGGTTTTATAATGTTTTCGATTTCGCCTCCGTGTTAACAGGAATCCTTGTTGTCAGGGAAAACGAGGATGCATGGGGCATGCGCAGTACTCTTTCAGATAAAGGTGGCACACACAAGGTTTGATATCGCTCCTCCAACAAAATGTGGATTTGCTGCGTCAATACTCTGACCAGAGGAGACACATTTGTTATATTCGCCAAGGACATTACAAACTTACATCACCAACTACTGGCCTGGCATGCACGCTACCGTGTTTTTAGTTGCCCTCATGTGAACGTGCATCGCTATCACATTGTGTGACTGCTCAGTGCTTTTGAAAATGCAAAGAAAAAAAACTTTCAGTTTCTGATGACAACGTTGTCATGTAAAGGAGCCCTGAGAGTAATTAGGAATTGGAATAAAACCTAAGGACTTAAAACCAAACATGAAATAAACAAAATGGGGATGTGGCTTTGGGCTAATTTAGGGACTTTGTTGACCACTTTGACTTCAAAATGCTTTTCAAAGTCAGTATTTCATCTCATGCCCCAAACAGTTTGTACCACCATTGTTTTGTGTTTACACAACAATGAAAACAACTGAAAACAGAGAGTTTTCATTGCATTTGTGCCTTACATTTACAGGAGAACGGTGAGTGTCTGATTTTGCAAACTTTTGAAACCGCAGGGTCCAGAGTGAAAAGGTTGGAAAAAGTTTTCGTTTTCGTCTCTGTGCGGGAATCCCCATTGTCAGAGAAAAAATGGACGTGGTCTTTAAACAAGAACAACTACGAACAACAACAACAGCTATGGCTGACTACTGAGCAACACATGTGATGCTAACTGTGCTAGGTTTGTTATCGCTCCTCCAACAAAATGTGGATTTGCTGCATCAATACTCTGACTCAGCAGAGACACATTTGTTATATTCGTCAAGGACACTACAAATTTACACCACCAACTACTGGCCTGGCTAACACGTTCACATGGATCCTAGTCATTCCTGGGATCTGTGTGAACGCGCATCGTTATCACACCATCTCTCTGTGAAAGCAGAGCGCTTTTGAAAATCAAAGGAAAAACTCATTCGTTTCTGGTGACAACGTTGTTGTGTAAACGGGCCCTTAGTGAGTGGTACCTAAATGACACACTGAGACTTGTGCTGTGACCTTGTTCTGTCACTGTTGGATGTGTTATTATCAGTGCCACAACAGTACTGGGTTTTGATAGCCAGCAAGTAGTTCTGATTTTTAGGCACAAAAGGAAGAAACAGCTCTGTCTAATAAGATGACTCAGTTTCCCATGGCCACCTTAGGAGAAGTGAGGGAGGCACAAATCCATAAAAATCTCTTCACCAGATAGCCGTATCAGGTTAACTCTTTTCTCTGGTGTCACGCTTTAATTTTGCCCAGCAGAGGGATGTAGTCCAGCTCCTGCAATCATAACATCCACCCTGGTGGCTGAAACCTAAGGACCAAAAGATGTGATAACCACACAGCACGCTATGTCGATGTTCTGTGTACTTTGAGGAGCTTTATCCACTTACTCAGACAGGGAACTTTCCTTTACTGTAATGATTTATTCTGTCTGAGTGGATGATACATTTTCAAAGTAAACTGTTGACTTTTGTCCTCCCGTAAATGTCTCCCTCATGTGATTTGTTTCAGTTGCTCAGCATCTGTCCCTGTTTAAAAACAAGTTAGCGGATGACAAGTCGTCTCCGGGGGCCTTGTTGTTTAGTGTGTTTGTATTTAATGTCTTCATTGTTCATGTCTTCACCACTAAACACACTGTTTCTAATTAGAGAACCAATAACCACCCTGTCTGTTTCTGATTCTTTTACTATCAGCCTACTGCAACAAACATGAAGTTCTACTTGAGGCCACTTACAGATAAAACTCACAATTTTTGATTATTTTGTTAAAGATTAGCCGCTTTATTTAGTTTTGATTCAATTAAATTTCATTATTTAGTACAACAAAGTCTGGCTCTTTCTAATTAAAACTTCATCTGCATTTAAATATTAACTAATCTATTTTCTCACCAGAGACAGTACATCAGCAAATATGAACCAAACAGCATCATCCCTCCTTGTTAAGACATAATTAAAACAGAACATTTTGTTCAGATCCATGCCAAAAACCAAATCCCTTGTTGTTCACGGTGCATGTTCTAACTTTCGATCAAATTTCATTAACATCTGTGGAGAAATCTCATGTAGTAATGACCAACAGACCAACTTAAAGGAACAAAAACACTCTCTGCAAGGGGCAGACTCCAAGAATTGAATTTATTCTTTCTATATAAAGTTTATTCAACCAGGAAAGCCTCATTGAAATCAAGGCTTAAGTGTCCTGCAGGAGAGGCAGCAGTACATGTTGAAAATAACATGGGAGAGCTACACAAACAGATTTGAACAAACAATATGTGATCACTCACAGCGCAAACCAGAACGGCCATTTTAAACCCCTTTCCTGAACAGTGTAAATAATCAATGAAAGGAAAAGATGGCTTAATCACACCTCATGCAGTTTTTGTTCAAAGTAGTTGTGATTGAAAAAAACAAAAAACAGAAGCACTCAGAGAGGGCAAACCTCTGCCAAGGCATTTCCAACATCGTGGGACAACTTATTGTCAAAAATTTGGAAAACTGCCCCGTCCTGCACTGTTAACACATCCAAAAAAAGCCTGGATCCACATCCAGATTTGGATCAACACCAAAATATAATCACTTCCCCCTTGCAGGAGAACAAAGTGTTGATACTGAAATCTGTCTATGAAAGTAAAAGGAGGTGGTGAATACTTTCAATCTAATTTGTTGGTTGTTTGATTTGAGGTGTTTAGATTGGCCCCAGAAATGTGCAGGTATCAAAATGGATTGTGGTGTACTCCAGTTTGGTTAGGGCGGTACAATGTCACAACAGTCACATTCTCACCTTTTAAAGCTCTTACATTTTCCTCTTTGTTTTTTTTGTTTTGCTGGTCCTGCTTAATCACTACAAGGCCCAACACTGTACGCTAAATTTTTAGTATTGATGACCCTTTGGCCTGAACCTGTAAGCTCCCAGGAAGGTGCAGAAAAGGACCCAAAAAACAAAGGGAACAATTAGAAGGTTATAACCATGGATATCAAATGTGAAGCGTAGGTGAGTGTGTACATGGATAAGAGGTAAAATCTCCACTTGTTTCTTTGACTAACTGTTGTTCAAAGGTCAATTATTGTTATTGGCCAAAACATTCCAAAAATGGTGGTACAAATTGTATGGGGCATCAGATGAAATGCTGGCTTTGAAAAACTTTTTGAAGTCAAAGTGGGCAACAAAGTCCCTAAATTAGCCCAAAGCCACATCACCATTTTGTTTATTTCATGCTTGGTTTTAAGTCCTTAGGTTTTATTCCAATCCTTAGGTACTCTTAGGGCCCGTTTACCTTGTCATCAGAAACTGATAGGTTTTGCCTTTGCATTTTCAAAAGCACTGTGGTGTGATAATGATGCACGTTCACATGAGAAGATTAAAAATGGTAGCGTGCATAACAGGCCAGTAGTTGGCGAAGTAAGTTTGTAGTGTCCTTGGCAAATGTAACAAATGCATCTCCGCTGGTCAGAGTATTGGTGCAGAAAAACCACATTTTGTTGGAGGAGTTTCAACAAACCTAGCACAGTAAGCAGCACACATGTTGCTCGGTAGTTGGCCATAGCTGTTGTTGTTGTTGTTGTTCCTAGGTGTGCACGCTACCTTTATCTGAAAGAATACTGCGCACGTGAAAACATGACGAAAGTGAAAAAGTTGTCAAAAATTTTCACTCTGGACCCTGGTTTAAAAAGTTTGCAGATTTTGACACTCTGGGCAACGAAAACTGTCTCTTTTCAGCTGTTTTGTTGTTGTGTAAACGGGCCCTTAATTTCCTTGCCAAAGATGCTAAAAGAGTACTGCGCATGTGCCACGTGTCCCCGTTTTCCCTGACAATGGCAATTCTTGTTTACATGGAGATGACAACAAAAACGTTTTCAGTCATTTTCACTCTGGACCCCGGGGTCAAAAGTTTGTGGATTCAGGCACTTCGGGCACCATTCTCATGTAAACGGAAGGCGCAAATGCAACGAAAACTTCCCATTTTTGGACATTTTCATTGTCATGTAAACAGGCCCTTAATGTCACATTTCCATGTTCAGGGTTCCCACCCTTTTCTGGAAATCATTTTCCAGGACATGTCTGTCACTCAACAGAGGAGCCAGAGGGATGGGATGAAAACCTTTCATTCAATATACAATACAGCAACACTCTTGAACTCAAAACTCTAATTTTAGGGTATCTTTGGGGAAAAATAAGTCCTTACTGGGCTCTGAAAAGTTGCTAAATCAAGCAACAAAGTCATATGGAAATACTGGGTAGCGGGACTGTTCTGGGGGAACATGCAAATTTGATTGGCCGGTAGTGTCAGGTGGGGCACTGTGCCGGCTAGCGGCAGAGAAACTCTGCAACTCAGTTTCAGCAGCTGAGAACAGACATGTAGGCTATGAACACATTTTTTTACCTGTTTGCTTTCACTAACAAGGAAGAGAGAAG
This sequence comes from Cetoscarus ocellatus, assembly GCA_037902135.1. NCBI lineage: Eukaryota > Metazoa > Chordata > Actinopteri > Labriformes > Labridae > Cetoscarus > Cetoscarus ocellatus. Next base: position 2,206,306 of record JBAMNC010000305.1, on the reverse strand, counting down.
CAGAGGGAGGGTAAATAATTTTCCAGGATAATTCAAGATTTTCCAGGACATTTAACTTTTCCCCTCATTTTCCATATGTTTTCCATGACTGGAAAATTAGTCAGTCAGTTTCCAGGTTTTCCAGGTTTTCCAGGACGAAAGGGAACCCTGATGTTGTCTGTCTCTCTTTCAAAATACCAGCCTGCTGTAATTGAGGGTGAAAATCATGCTGTGGACACAATTCAACATTTTTCATTATGAGTATTTTTGTTTGTGGCTTTTAAAGTTTAATTAATGACAATCATACTACACAACACAAACATCCTAAATGTCAAATCTTTTAACCATGACATTTGTTTTAGGTGGTATGGTGTTGAATCCAGCCTACTTTGGTACCATGGGCCACCACAACACCATGATTCATGAGATGGGTCACATCCTGGGACTGTACCATGTGTTTAAGGGGGTGAGCGAGAGGGACTCCTGTGATGACCCATGCCAGGTGGGACTGAAACATTTGACTGATTGATTTTCATCCTGTTCTTGACACCCTACATGACCTTTTATTGTACAACTAGAAAAACTGCTCCTCTGAATAGGGGTGTGTATTGTAAAGAATCAGGAGACACAATAGATATTGTGATACAGGAAAGGCAGTAAAGTCTATCATGATATATTACAATACTATTACCTTTGTGAAATATATATATATACATTTTCACAAAATAGTCTATTTTGAACATTAAGAAAAGTATTGAAATCATTAAGTTTTTCATATTAAGAAAACATACATAAACTTTACTGAGACAGAAATGATAACACTGAATGTAACAGAGCACTGGAGAGTCAAATGGCTGAACAAGCTACAGGCAGTCAGAGTCTGGACCACAATACAAAACAAATCTTCTCCTGGAAAGGCAGAAGTCTGCAGGCTTCTTAGCTTTGAGTGAAGTCCGTCAGATCCACAAACTCTGTCTCAAATCTGTTCTTGTCTCCATTCAGTTTTGACTTTTAGTTTTCAGTCTTTATCGCTTAAGGCTTTACTTTACCTAATAATAACATTCTTCTCTACTGTGAAGATTTGGTTGAAGTTTTATGATGTCCACTCACAGGAGACCACCCCTTCCATGGAGACAGGAGATCTGTGTGCCGACACTGCACCTACACCCAAATCCAAGGCCTGCCATGACCCAGGAGCCGTCAATGATACGTGCGGAGTCACACTGTACCAAGACACACCGTATAACAATTACATGAGCTACACAGGTAAGAAATAAAACCCTCCACTGTCTTGATGCAGTGCAGCAAGTAGCGCTGTTCCCCCAGTCAGACCAGGTGGGGAGTTTGTATGTGTGTGTTTTGTGGGTACTCTGGCTCCCTCCAACAGACCAAATGCATGCTTGTTAGGTTAGATAGTGACTCTGAATTGCCTTTAGGGTGTAGTTTGTGTGAATAGTTGTCTGTCTGTACTTGTGGGCCCTGTGATTGGCTGATGACCAGTCCAGGGTGTACCCTGCACCTCGCCAATTGTCAGATGGGACAGACTCCAACTTTGGGATAAAGCAGAACAGGCAGTTGATGGACTGACTTAATGTGTGGTGAACAGTTTTTCTTCTATCTTGCTAAAGAACTGAGACACAAACAGGAAGTTAACCACAAACCCCAATTCCAATGAAGTCGGGACTTTGTGTCAACTTAAAAATAAACTACAATGATTTGCAAATCCTTTTTAAAATATATTCCATTGGATACACTACAAAGACAAGGTATTTGGTGGTCAAACTGTTAACCTTATAGTAATTTTTGTAAATATTTACTGATTTTGAATTTGATGCCTGCAACATGTTTCAAAAATGCTAGGACAGGGCCATGTTAACCACTGTGTTACATCACCTGTCCTTTTAGCATCACTCCATAAGCGTTTGGGAACTGAGCAGACTTATTGTTGAAGCTTTGTTGGCGAAATTATTTCCTATTCATGCTTGATGTTTGTCTTCAGTTGCTCAACAGCTTGGATCCAGATTCCTTGAATCATTTGATGACATTATGGACTGTAGATGATTAATTCCTTGGTATTATCCGTTGAGGAAGGTTGCTCTTAAACTGTGGGACTGTTGCTCATGCAGTTGTTCACAAAGTTGTGAACCTTGCCCCATTAATGCTTAACAACTGAGCCCTTGGGGATTCTCCTTTTAAACCTAACAATGTCAATCATCTGTTCCCAATTTACCGGTTCACCTGTGGAATGTCCCACACAGGTGTTTTTGAGCATTCCTCGAGTTTCTCAGTCTTTTGTTGCTCCTGTCCCAGCTTTTTTGGATGTGTTGCAGGCATTAAATTCAGATGAGTGAATATTTGCAGTTTGGACATTAAATGTCCTCTCTTTTTGATGTATTCATTTGGATATAGATTTAAAAGGATTTGAAAATCGTTGTATTTTGTTTAATTTATGTTTTACACCACGTCCCAGCTTCATTTGAATTGCAGTTGTACATGACAATGTGGTGCACAAAATTAGCATTGTAGGAGAAGGACTGAGTAACATCCTATTGCTTAATTAGACACAGGCCTTTCTCGTTCTCATCAGAGTTCAGCAGTAGAACAAACACATGACTGCGGATTACGACAGCCTTTAATTAAAATTCAGTCATTATTTTAAAAAGGAACAGATGTGATGCATGTAAGTTCTTCTCTTCCTGACGCTGTAGTACAGTTTGGACAATACACTCAAGAATATTATTTTTTAAATGTCTTTGGGAAAAACTTTATTAGTTTTATAAGGCCTTTTTCCGAAGTGAAATTTATAACTAGAGTAATATACATACTCAGTTGCCTAAATACTCAGTTGTTCATTGGTATTTCAATATGGGTTTTATACTCTGAAACATTCATAAGAAGTTGTCTTAAATGATTATTTGTCTGCCTTCTCTTTCAATTTGTCTGTACTAAACTCACAAAATTAACATGAATCGATTTTTAAATAATATTAATGTTGTTCTGAACTAGGACTTGGATCAAAGTGTTTGACTTTATTTACTCTTCATCAGATGACAACTGCACCAACCATTTCACTCCTAACCAAGTGGCCCGGATGCACTGCTATGTTGACCTGGTCTACCAAAAGTGGCTGACAGACAGTAGACCTGCTCCAACTCCTCTGGCCCCCATGGTCACAGACCAGAGTCCAGGTTCTGTCTCTCTTTATTGGCTGTCACCCATACGAGGATCACTACATCAGAGGTACGTTGCGTTCAGACACTTCTTTTCGAACAATGTCAATTAATGTGTTCAAATACACTATATTGCCAAAAGTATTTGCTCACCTGCCTTGACTCGCATATGAACTTAAGTGACATCCCATTCCTAATCCATAGGGTTCAATATGACATTGGTCCACCCTTTGCAGCCATAACAGCTTCAACGCTTCTGAGAAGGCTGTCCACAAGGTTTAGGAGTGTTTTGATGTGAATTTTTGACCATTCTTCCAGAATCACATTCGTGAGGTCACACACTGATGTTGGACGAGAAGGCCTGGCTCTCAGTCTCCACCCTAATTCACCCCAAAGGTGTTCTATCGGGTTGAGGTCAGGACTCTGTGCAGGCCAGTCAAGTTCATCCACACCAGACTCTGTCATCCATGTCTTTATGGACCTTGCTTTGTGCACTGGTGCACAGTCATGTTGGAAGGGGAAGGGGAAGGGGCCAGCTCCAAACTGTTCCCACAAAGTTGGGAGCATGGAATTGTCCTCTTAGTTCCTCTCACCGGAACTAAGGGGCCAAGCCCAGCTCCTGAAAAACAACCCCACACCATAATCCCCCCTCCACCAAACTCTACACTTGGCACAATGCAGTCCGACAAGTATCGTTCTCCTGGCAAATGCCAAACCCAGACTCGTCCTTCAGATTGCCAGATGGAGAAGCGCGATTCCTTACTCCAGAGAATGCGTCTCCACTGCTCTAGAGTCCAGTGGCGGCGTGGTTTACACCACTGCATTCGCTTTGCATTGCACTTGGTGATGTATGGCTTGGATGCAGCTGCTCAGCCATAGAAAACCATTCCATGAAGCTCTCTGCGCACTGTTCTTGAGCTAATCTGAAGGCCACATGAAGTTTGGAGGTCTGTAGCAATTGACTCTGCAGAAAGTTGGCGACCTCTTCGCACTATGCGCCTCAGGCATCTGCTGACCCCGCTGCATCAGTTTACGTGGCCTACCACTTCGAGGCTGAGTTGCTGTCGTTCCCAAACACTTCCACATTCTTATAATACAGCTGACAGTTGACTGTGGAATATTTAGGAGAGAGGAAATTTCACGACTGGATTTGTTGCACAGGTGGCATCCTATCACAGTTCCACGCTGGAATTCACTGAGCTCCTGAGAGCGACCCATTCTTTCACAAATGTTTATAAAAGCAGTCTGCATGCCTAGGTGCTTGATTTTATACACCTGTGGCCATGGAAGTGATTGGAACACCTGATTCTGATTATTTGGATGGGCGAGTGAATACTTTTGGCAATATAGTGTACATTAAATAGTTGAAGTCATATGGTTATGTTTGTGAAACAGGAATGATAGATCCTTTTAAGGAAACACAAGTGATGCACAGTAAGACTTATGTAATGCATAAAAAGAAGTTTAAGCAGTGAGTGACAACAGTGAGGCATGTGCTGCACTGTACCGTTAGATCAGCGGGTGATAATATGCATATTGATCAAGTCCAAAATGCCTGCACTTGCACACGGCACCTCCTCGGTGAGAGCACAGTTGGAAAGGGCATGCTTTGATATATCAGTGCTTTAGCATAATAAATAAACTCATGCACATGCAAAAGCACAGATATGCAACATGTCATGATGTTTGCCTTTTTGCAAAATTGAGGACTCCAGGAGTGTCAGAGGCAAGGCAAGTCAAGTTTTTTTGTGTAGCACCTCTCAGCAACAAGGTAATTCAGACTGCTCTACACAGTGTTTAGTTTGTTTGACTGGGACCATGCACAACACAACTTTTGAGCCATAAGTAAGCCATCAAGCTAATTTATATCCGTGGTCCCTGGGCAGGAAGTCTAAAACATATAAACAATAAAACAATTTACACTTAAACATCAGGTCACATTAAACATCACACAGCATTTTATATTTACATTACATTCTCTTCAAGACTGTTGCATTAAAATGTTCAAGTTAACGATCACACAAATGGTTCACCCTCAGCCATGATTTCTGAGTGGGAACTGAGTTCCACTTTTCTGCAACTCTGACCTAAAATGCTGATTGTCCAAAAGCAGTTTCTTTTAACTTAGCTGAGCAGTCTCCTTTTGCAGAAGCCCTGGTCTCCCTAGCACTGTCCCTGCAGAGTGACACTCATTGTGTAAGTGGCGGTGGTGCCTGTCCATGAATTATTTCTTCATTGAACATATGTCTGCGGAACTTAAAAAAAAAAGTCAAACATTAGTATTTTATTTGTAGAGTGTATAATGGTTTGAGAATGGTCACTCCTGCCTAACACCAGCTTGTGACACAGTCAGATAAGTGAGAAGAAAATCAGTGAATGTATAAAGAGCTCAGCAGCAGCTGATGACAGTTGATGTCCAGTATGTCTGACATTCACTAACCTGACCCTTACATCTCTGGACATGTTTTTTTATCTGTTTCTTGAAGTTCAAAATAGAATTAATTATAATGCCTCAGACATTTAAGTGGTCAAATGTTTTTACAACCTCTCTTTTGACTGTCATGTCAGGCTGATGAAGAATATTTCTGTTGATGAGAAAATACATCCCTACAGTTTTGCTCATGCCAAGGACAGCTGTGAGTTAGCCTATCTGACATTTTGACCAACACTACAGGTGAATGGCTAGATTGATGGATGATGGATGGATGGATTGAAGGATGAACGGATGAATAGATGGATTGGTGGATGGATGGATGGATGGATGAATGAATAGATGGATGTATGTTGGATGGATGGATTGTAAGCGGCTTGCTCTTGTGTTTTAACATGAGTGTCAATGATTGTGTCATCAGCAAACATCTGAGTGTGAACCTCTGGGCAGATGATTAATATATATAAAGTAAATAAACCGGTCCAGGGATTGATCCCTGTGGAACTCCAGGGTTACAATCAGCAAAAAAAAAAAAAAGGTTGTCGGAAATATTCAAACATTGACAAGATTCCCTGCAATTGAGACTTTGGTAGGGACATGATTGAAAGGCTTTAGCCACCTTGTAGTTTAACCCTCCGACCCTCCGATTGCTGACAATCACAAGCAGTGAGGTTCACTTTGTTTATCTGTATCTCTGGGACCTCAAGACGAATCTTTATGGGGACAACTGTGTTTTGAAGCTCTCTCTTCAGGAGGCCTCCAGGTCCCATTCTAAAAGTTTTTAATATAAGCCATTAAATAAAGTGTTTTCTTTCCCCTAGATTTTATATTTGTAGATCCACATTGAAAAATCCATAGTTAGTTATTTTTTATTACATATTCTTGATAAGAAACATAGCAGTGCTGTAAATTGACCTCCATTTTGACCCAAGAGAAAGGGACAACTTCCTGTCAGTCTAGTAACTTATCAGGAGCAGCCAAAGGCCAACAAGAGACAAGATAGTTACCTGTCAGTTACCAAAAGGAAGTGTGAGGAATTTAATGATCTTTTGTCTCATCTGAGACAGAAACTGAATTCAAGAGCTGCACAAATTACTATATGGAGCAAAAATATAGCAGGAGTAATAAGTCGAAGTACTTGAATAGTTTTTGTTGCAAGTTTGTTGACATGCTTTCATTTGTTTCTCTTCAGTGAACTTAAGATCTGAAAATGCTTAATTGATCTGTTTGTCATAGGTATGAAGTTCTGTAAGATTTAAATTTTGTTTTTAAATTTCTGTTTTATCTTTTAAGGTCGAACAACCTTTAATACATTAATCAGACATGATTACAGCATGAATACTCTGATAGCCCAGGATGTCCTGATAAAAACCAAGATGTCTTCAACTTTATTGTATTTAAAATGTCTTGGAGTTCCAAGGGTTAATTGATGGCCTCAGTTGTCCTACTTTGTTCATCCAAAGTAAACAAAGAAGGAGAAGCTGTGGTCTTTTTACTGTTATACACTGCCTGGCCAAAAAAAAAGTTGCCACCAAAAAAAAAAGGTCACACACTCTAATAATTCGTTGGACCACCTTTAGCTTTGATTGCAGCACACATTCACTGTGGCATTGTTTTTATAAGCTTCTGCAATGCCACAAGATTTATTTCCATCCAGTGTTGCATTAATTTTTCACCAAGATCTTGTGTTGATGATGGGAGAGTCTGACCACCGTGCAAATCCTTCTCCTGCTCATCCCAAAGGTTCTTGATGGGGTTAAGGTCTGGACTCTGGTGGCCAGTCCATGTGTGAAAATGATGTCTCATGCTCCCTGAACCACTCTTTCACAATTTGAGCCTGATGAATCCTGGCATTGTCATCTTGGAATATGCCTGTGCCATTAGGGAAGAAAAAATCAATTTATGGAATAACCTGGTCATTCAGTATATTCAGGTAGTCAGCTGACCTCATTCTTTGGGCCATAATGTTGCTGAACCTAGACCTGACCAACTGCAGCAACCCCAGATCAGAGCACTGCCCCCACAGGCTTGTACAGTAGGCACTAGGCATGATGGGTGCATAACTTCACCTGCCTCTCTTCCTACCCTGATGCTCCCATCACTCTGGAACAGGGTAAATCTGGACTCATTAGACCACATGACCTTCAGTCCAATCTTAATGCTCCCTAGCAAACTCAAGCCCTTTTTTTCATTTAGCCTTACTGACTAGTGGTTTTCTTATGGCTACACAGCTGTTCAGTCCCAATCCCTTGAGTTCCCGTCGCATTGTGCATGTGGAAATGCTCTTACTTTCACTATTAAACATACCCCTGAGTTCTGCTGTTGTTTTTCTTTGATTTGATTCGGCCAAACGTTTAAGTGATCGCCAATCACGATCATTCAGGATTTTTTTCGGACCACATTTCTTCCTCGAAGACGATGGCTCCCCACTATCCCTCCAGTTTTTAATAATGTGTTGGACAGTTCTTAACCCAAGTTTAGTAGTTTCTGAAATCTCCTCAGATGTTTACTCTGCTTGATGCATGCCAATGATTTGACCCTTCTTAAACAGATTAACATCTTGTCCATGACCACAGGATGTGTCTGTCGACATGGTTGTTTGAGAAATGACAAGCTACTCATTGCATCAGCTGGGGTTTAATAACTTGTTGCCAACTGAAAGATAATGGCCCATGCAATAATTATCCAACAGGAGGCTCGTACCTGTTTGCTTAGTTAAATCCAGGTGGTGACTTTTTTTTTGGCCAGGCAGTGTATATTACTATTATTGTATTGTTTTATGGTAGATATGTTCTTCATCATTCATGTGTTTGCTTTTTCTCACAGCTCTTCCACCCATGGATCTGTTATCAACTGTGGACACTGTGAGAAAGATGGTGTTTTCCACCAGTACGCTCACGAGGCTACCTCACCTCGCATCTGTGATACATCGGGATACTGGACACCTGAGGAAGCTGTAGGTCAGTCAACGTAACAAAAATAATCAGTGTTTGAGTTTAATTTCTTACTTGTTCCAAATTGACACAAGTGTAATTCAGTATTTAAGATCTGAATATGAGAGACTGTTCGAGTTACATGCAGCCCTGAGTAAACTTTGACCCAAGTTAATGTTGACATTTTCCGGTACAAGTTTGTCTTTAAGTTATAGTTTTGTCTTGACGCAAAGTGACCTCCATCCCACTACACTCACACACATACACACTCATACACAAGTTTCTTCCCTGTAAATTTCAGGTGCGTGCGAGACTAATGGCTCCTGGAAGAGGAAAAAGTAGAAAATCATTAAATGATAATTGCCTTCAGTTACAGACGTCTCTCTGTCTTGGTTTAGCCAAAGCGAGGTAGGATTATTAGGCAAACGTCTGCTCTGGGTAATGTTTGGGTGCTGTTCAAACATGGAAACTCTGTCATAAACAAAACAGCCAAAAGAATTGTATCTTGTTATCCTGTACAAGCATACTTTGAAACATTATACCTCGTGTAAGCAGATGGACCTTATTATTCCAATCATAACTTTCTTGAGGAGGTGGTTTCCTCTGACATGACTTTCAAAAAAGAGCAAGGATGAAAAAAGGATTAAAAGAGCAGAAAAAGAACAGAAGGGAGAAAAAAGATTAAGAGAAACATAGAACCAAATACTACAGAAAACAATAACCCTCTCCTTCTCCTCAATGGAAACTCTATCCAAATATGTGGAAATCCTCTGCAGGAATTTATGCCTCGAAAACAAGCGCCGAGGAGGAACAGGAGGGATTAGGGCTCCTGCTCTTTCTCTGCAGGATCATTATGATGATAAAGAGTCAATTACAGTCTTACTCTAAACAGTGGTATGCACAAAGTTGAGGAGACAGCCAGTCTGCTGGCTCTCTTCTCACTCATTCCCACTTTTAAAGACGGTGATGTGAGGGTCGCTTTGTCAGCCAGCGGAGATGGGTGAAATCACCTTCAGCGAGGGAAGGGAGAGGGGAAATAGGGCACATTGAATGCTCATGGAGACAAAAAATGAGTTAACAGCAGAAGATGAGAGATAGAAATGTGAGAAAACTTGACTTATAGATTTTTGCTTTTGTAAGAATGTTCCCTCTGCCAACAGCATGGCACAAAAGGAAACAGAATAATGTCTTCAGTTGTGAGAAAAATCTAATTTAGTTTGTTTGCTCCACCAAGCGTCTTTGGTTTGTGTTTGATAACAGAAATTTAACTCAAGGCATCACAACTTTCTCACCTGTTTTGCTTCCATAACACCAACTGTTTAATCTTGCGTTGCAGCTAGGACAATGAATCAGGCTGATCCATCTTGCTGAGCTCCAAGTCAAAACAACTGAGCTTTGACTGCAGACCCACTGCCCAATCGGCGTCCTTTAAAACAGGAAGAGGTGGGAGCTATGAGCATGACGACAGCAGGAAGTGACTGCTTGTACAGAGATTAACAGATACTAACAGCTGCAGTAGCAATTTTGTCAGATCTGGACTGTGTTTCTAAATTGAATTAAAAACGAATAACACAGAGAGCATTTCTTGATAGAGAGGTTATTTTCACTCCATTGAACATGTTTTGTTAAAAGTGTTGCTCACCCTTTGTACTTCACACTGTGGCAGAAGCACCCACCTACTACATCAGCTGATGGGCTGAGGTATGTGATTGATGGAGGAGTCACCCAGCCACTTGCCGTATATGCTTTTGAAAGGTTCTGCCCATTCCCAAACACTTTCTATGGGCTTTTTCCCAGATGGACACGTGATATATATTATGAATGGTGTATACTAAAGAGTCCATCTACTGTGTTTGGTTACAAACTGATGGATCCAGATGAAAATTCTTTATACTTTGCGTTTTAAGAGAAAGACAGAACAACTTCTGTAAAAATAACACTGAAGACCTTTTTTCCGAACTGAGCAGGGAAAAAAGACCTTTCAATTTGCTGTTCCCTTTGCTTGGAATGAGCTGCAAAAAGACCTAAAACTCAATAAACTGGTTTCACTGGACACTTTTAAGAGAACATTAAATGATGTGAATACTGAGGCATCTGGCTGCAGATGTTTTGACAGACGATATTGTTTCCTTCAATAGTCCTGCTTGTCAATTAACTGTCTTTACTATTTTTTCATTGTACTCGAAGTGTTATACATGTCATGTGTATTTTTATGTGTTGCTGTTGTTATTGTAAGTAACTTCGTTAACTGTGCTGCAGCCTGTCTTGGCCAGGACACTCTTGAAAAATAGATTTTTGATCTTAATGAGTTTCTTCTCCTGGGTAAATTAAAAAAAAGCTAAATATGTCCATCAATCCCTTCTATGACCCTCTTTAGAGCCATTTTTTATATTCCTGAGTTTTTGGGATAATGTGATATATGTATCATTGAATAAAATTCTTATCACTGGATTATTCACACATGAATAATTAAGGCACATAATCCATCTTTTTGCACCCTGCGCTTGGCTTTGCACCAAGAATTTGCTTTGTCAAAATAGCAAATATAGACGGTTTTGAGCAATCACTGCCATTAGATAGAGTTGAACAAGTCAGATCCCTCCCTCTCTGTCTTCATGCATGTCTTGTACCACAAATCGCATCATTACACCAGCGGTACATTTAACTTAACCTGAAATGTTTAAAAACTATAACTACTGCAAATAAGGGCTGTCACCTTATGCTCGATACTTCAATATTTGTATAATCGTAGATGTGATACAAACTGAAAAATATACATTTGAACGTCCAAGCTCTCTCTGCCTCGACAACTGGAAGTACATCTTGAGAAAATGGAGGACAGACAAAGCCACTGTGGAAGCACTTTTGGGTCCACACCACTGATGGCATGTGTGTCGATTATGTGAAAAACAGCTGGCCCACTCCTCATCCATGACAAATCTGTAGGCCCATTTGTTGGGCTTCCTTCCTCCTTGGGGGAGGTAAATAGTAAAATGATTGAATGAAGATGCCCTTTATGTGTATCAGTCATTCCAATATCTTCAATTATTAGTTTGAGTTTGATTTTTGGGAAAAGTGACAGCCCTACTGCATTTTTTCAGGTAGCAGCTCAGTTGCAAGGCAGTGGTGTTTTGCTAAATTTTTAGACTTGCCAAATTTGTCTTCAAATCAAAGGGACAAAAACTTTTTGGCAAGTAGCTGATAATTAGCTTTGGTGACCTTTAAGTCGCAGCCATGATTTGTAGCAAAGTCATTTATGTGTCAAACCTACTCTTAGCAATCAAACCAGTAGACTTCTTGTACGTCAGTGTCACCAAGTCCTGTCTCGGATCTTACTAAATGTCTTCCAGCTTACATAAAGGCTAATTTTAAACTGAATCTGCTCTGAAAGGCAGCAGTTTGACTTTATTTCAGCATCAGACATACTTCAAACTGGTTTTCTCCAGCCAGTCTTTAGTGAAGTTTAAAAACAAAATAAAGATCTGACATTTCATTACATGTCTGGTACTTCAGCAGTCATTAAAATAAGGAAGCACCAGCTTTCGGAAATTAGAGTTTACAGTTCTGGTTCATTTAAATGGCTATTTAGGTCGATCTGGACGTCATCCGAGCGGGTGTGAAATATGTAACACCTCATTAACATCCTCATTTTCCCTCCTTTCAGCTGGGACAGAGCTGATGATAACACTATTCCATTCACTTAATCACTTACACTGTAACAATTAACAACTCATTTGTCTGCTGGAATGGAGTTGCTACTGTGTTTCTGAATGCTGGCCATGTTTAAAGTAAGGAGGGCATGACTCGTAACTTCCTCAACTGGAAAACTGCTGCTCTCTTGTTAATATTAAGAGCTTTTGCTGGAAGTTGTTAAAATAATACTGGAAATTTGTTAAATCCGTCACTTTCAAATAAAAGTGAGCAAAGAGGAAATATAGGACAACATGAAAACAGGCTTACGTGAAGAATATTGTCATTGCTGCACAAAAAGTGAAGTCGATCGAATCATGAATGCAAGCATATCATAAATGTCCCAATAATGTTTTGGAACTGCAGGTCCACCTGACGTGGAGCAGCCCTGCGAGCCCAGTCTGCAGGCCTGGAGTCCTGAGCTCAGCCTTTATGACACCAATGTGACGTCGCCGTGTCCTGACACTGAAGGCTGCACACTTACACTGAAGTTCCTCAACCCTATTGTACCACAAGCCCTCACCCTCTGGGTCACCTACATCTCTTCAAGTAAGTCTTGACTTTAGCCAGCAATTAAATACACCAGAAAACACTGCTAACTAGAAAGCACTTGAAGAGCACAAACCTCCGCCAAGGTAGCTCACATATTGCTGTTACATCTATAAGCAATAGTTCCATGATAAAGTTACCATCATAATATGATTCCTTCACCATGAAAACCCACACCAAACACTCAGAATCATGTTGATATCATTATTAGTTATACAGTTATCAGGCATAAATGATCGTTCACTAATGGCGGATATCTGGATCACCACCAAAATCTAATCATTTTTAGGTTGGGCCATTACCAACATCTCCTGTAAATTTCAGCAAAATCTGTCCACTAGTTTTTGCGTAATCTATCAAACAAACAAACAAACAAACAGACAGACAAAGACCATACGCCAGCAAAAAACAAAAAGCTCACAATAAAGAGACAGACATGGTTTAAAAAAGGTATTGTCCTATTTTACGAGTATTTAATTACTGACCTTTACATGATCTTAGCAAAAAGTAGAGATGAGTTTCAATATTTATGTAACATTCCAATATAACTCTGTAGATTAGAGTTGTTCTGCTTCTTATGTTACACAGAACAGTAATTTAAACAGGGTGACCATATCCTGAAAACCAAAAAGGGGGCCCTTCAGCAGCATGTGTTTCGTCATAACGCATGCGGTATACACGCTCAACATCTCAACATCTTGACAGGTAGGTACATTGGAATAATTCCAGTGGTCCAGTGCAGCACTTTATTATAAACATTAACCCTTTTACTACTATGAATGTCATGGCCTTTTTGCCTTTTTTGTCAATAAGTGTGTCAGAAAATGCCCTTTGAGTAAATTATTTTGCACCTTTTTCAGGAAAAAATAAAACATTCTAGCAAATGTTTGTCATTATTCAGTTGTAAATGCTTAAAACAGTGTGTAGAAGTAGAAGAAAAGAAAAAAAAAGAATTTTCAACAGGTTCCTCTTTATAAACAGTTCTTAATGAGCATGTACACTTTTGAAAAGACAAAACAGAAACTCAACCTATTTTATATTATTATTATTACTATTTATCATTATTTATATTATTATATTATTTAACTATTTTTGAAATCCATAAACACAAACTATGATGAAAAAGACAATAACAAAAAAGATGAACAAGACAAAAATGCGGCAAAACAAGGTGCAAATATGGGAGAAGAACTGCAAAAGTGTTCCCAGAATGATACTAATGTCATTATTTACAATATTTTTACATTATTTACACAGAAAAACTGATAAATCACCAATAAATGACTTATGTTTGTCTCTGAATCCTCTCTCTGCTGTCCAAATCAGTCAGCTCACTTCCCATACCTCCCCCTCAGGCAATCCAGCTTTTACCATACTTTACTATATATCACTGGAAGGCTCGGCTTCTCAGCTTTCAGAATCCATTGGAAATATTTGGATAGTGTGGATACTCGAGGTGTTACGGAAGTTTGAATCATACACATCTTTTCCGTCACCAGCGACAGCTTCGTCTATAGAACAAGCTGAGCAAAGCCCAGAGTTTTTAGAGAATTTTATAAAATCCTCTCGGACATAATTTTATGACAAAATAGGAGGACATGTCCGGGCAAAGAGGACTTATGGTCACCCTAATTTAAAGCATAGTTGAAACTGTGGTTCTTTGCCAACATAGTCACATGTGTTGAACACAAACATCAAAGTTGTAGGCCTCAAGACTCTTGTAGTACATTGATTGGCTTGCTTTGTGGCATTAAGTCTTCAGTCAAATATGACTTTAATCGGCTCAAACCATCAGTTTCAAAAATTTCTGATGACACCTGCTGTGTTCTGGTTATGTTTTGGTGATCTCTTTCTTCTGCCCTCAATTCTCAATCATATTTTACTTCTTGGCCCCATTTGACTTTTGCAAGTCACCACTGTCACATGACTGAAGCACCCATAGCCAAATGGTGTGGTGGGGCGCACAGGTGTGCCTTAAAGCAACTGTAAGACTTTAAATATGAATGTTATTTATCTTGGTTGACTAGTGTTGTACTTGTTTTACAGTTGTTTGACATATTTAATCAGGCATTTGTTGATAACAATAAATATGTTGGACTTACTGATAAGATGCCGTAAAATGCTTTTAAAAAGCTACTTTGTATGGATATGAATGTGATGTGCCTTGAGATTTTGATTGAGTATTAGGTGTGACCAAGGCAAAGTAAAAAGGAAGTAGTCTTTTTTATGGATATATTACTTTGCCCTGTATTAATCGTGGAGAGACCGTGGATAGCCTTGGAAAGGGAAAAAGAACGAAGGTACCACTTCGACAAAGGGTTCGCCTCAAGCAACCATAGACAATAGAAAGGATTTATAAGTGGCACAAACACTCACAGGCCACTTAAGGCAGAACACTGTCCTTGCTGGACCCCCTTGGATATATTCCTTAAGAAAATACTTCTACACCATAAGACCTCCTCCACCAGCAGCCTGAGCCCTCAATCCAGGGCAGGATGGATCCATGCATTCAGGCTGATTACGCAAAATTTTGAGAATGTCACAAGACAAATCAGACCAGGTGACATCTTTTCTTATATTGCAAAACTCTGGTGAGCCCATGCTAACTGTATCCTTCTGTTCTTAGCTGACAGGGGTGGCACCCAGTGTGGGTTTTGCCGCTGTAGCCCATCTGCTTTTTTGATTTGGAGGTCTTCTGCATACTGTGGCAATGACAAGTGGTCATTTGAGTGACTTAATCAACCATCTTTATTTGTATAGCGCCAATTCATAACAAGTGTTATCTCAAGACACTTAACGATAGAGCAGGCTGAAGACAAACTCTTCATTTGAATACACAGATATGCATGTATACATATATACATATAAAAATACACATATACATCTATATACACATACATAAATCAAAACACAACATGAACCCATATAGCCAGTCATGAATCCGTCCAGTTACTGTAGCCTGTCTGTCATCTTGAACCACTTTGGCAGTTCTACTTCAACCCCTGTTATAAAAAGGTATTTTTACCCTGAGAACTGCCGCTCACTGGATATTTTCTCTTTTTTGGACCATTCTGTGTAATCCCAGTAGATCAGCAAGTTCTGAAATACTCAACCAACTACCCCGTAACATTCAAAGTCCTTTAAATCACCTTTCCTCCTCATTCTGAAGCCCAGTTTGAACTTCATCAGGTCTCCCTGACTAGTCTACTTGCCAAAAAGCAGTGAACTGCTGCTATGTGATTGGCTAATTAGTAATTTGTGTCACAAGCAGTTGAAAAGTGTACCTAATAAAGTGGCCAGTGAGTGTAAGTAGCAAAAGAAAATGCTCTGTATCCAAAAGCCCCACAGTAGTTGAAAACAGTTGCAGATTTGATGTAACAAATTGGCAGAAATCCCTCAAACAAAAACATTCAGTTGTAGACCAGAGCTAATGGGTAGCAGTTGTTTCAGGATGTTTTCCTCATGAACTGAGGAGATCAAGCCACCGCCAAAATATCTGAGCCTGCAAAATGAGTCGATAAACCACTTTTCAAGAATTTAATCTGTGAAAACATGGATAAGATTTTTGTTTGCAGGTCTTGATCATTAAATGTAGCCTGTATCACTCAGTTGTAACACACAGATGGAAATATAAAGTTCCATATAACAGAAGTAACATCTAATATGTTTACTCCGTTTTCCCTCTCACAGAAAACCCAGCCATAGCCAACGTAGAGCTGATAACAGACACAGGGAAAAGCATTAACCTCGGCGCCCAGCACGTCTTCTGCGACATGCCCCTCACACTGCGGCTGAACACCCACAACGCTGCCATCGCTGCTATAAAGCTGTGCACCTTCGATGAAAAGATGGAGATCGATGCTGCCATGCTGTCATCAGGCCCCAGCAGCCCTCTGTGCTCCAGCTGCAAACATCTGCTCTACAGGATTCAGAGGCTGCCACCTTTCACTAGCAAATCCCCTGCACCCCAGACCCAGCAGACTTTCACTGACAGGTACAAGCTGAGGATTTTCAAGTGTTAATGTTTTGCAGTGTTTACTGCAGTTTAATGTTGTTCTCATACGTTGCATTGACTGTGGTTTGTAACTAGACCTGTGAACTGGGTTAACAGACAAGGCGCTCAACTACAAAACCACCAAATGTCTGGAGAATGTTGACTGGGAGCCTTCTTTTTCTTCCTCTTTGTTGTTTAATGCTTGTTGGCAAACCAACTTAGAGGCATATTACCGCCACCAACTGGACTGCAGTGTGAAATGGGAGATCTTTGGTTGTTCCTAGGCGCGTGCGCAACCTTTATCTGAAAGAGTACTGCGCATGCACTGTTTTCCCTGAAAACGCTGATTCCTGTTTACACAGAGATGGATACAAAAACATTTTTAAAACTTTTCACTCTGGACCCTGGTTTCAAAAGTTTGCTGATTCAGGCACTCCGGGCACTGTTCTTGTGTAAATGAGAGGTGAAAACGCAATGAAATCTCTCCTTTTTCAGCTGTTTTTATTGTCACGTAAACGGCCCCCTTATTAATCTCTCACGGGAAATTCACTTCTTTACACTCTGTTGTTGAAACATAGACTGAAATCCACATGCACATGCACAAACAGCATTATTAATGAAGGGATGTCTGAGTGATGGCTTTATGCTTCAGAAGAAGTGCTTCAGGGCTTCAGAAGAAGGTTAAGTGCCTTGTGCAAGGGCACTTAGGCAGTGCCTTAGAGCTCAGCTAGCATCTCCCCAGCTACCAAACCAACTTCCAAACATGGTTCGGTCGGGACCTGAACAGTCCAACCTTCAGTCCCCAACCCAATTCCTTCCGGACTGAGCTACTGCTGAATCTAAACTTTTGCCAAATTTGTTCAATGAAATTGTTCAGAAAGTAGGACAATAGTAGTTTAATGCTTCTTATGGCAGATTTCCAGCCCCAATTACTTGATGGTTCTTGTAATAAAATGGAAAGTATTCACATACTCAATAAAATAGGAAATGTGTTACAGCTGAAGACAAGTAAAAGTATTGAAAATTGCCTTAAACTTGTATTCCAAGCTCAGTATTTTTTTTAATATAATTTTTTTTATAGATATGTATAGTTCTGGATGGTAGTTTGCAAATAAAGTGAAGTATGAGAACAGAAAGAACCGTGAAAAATCGAGATTGAAATACTGTCATGAAAAAAAGTGAAATCATTTATTTCCACGTCACCCACCTCGATTGGACCATTTGTCCGAGTTGATCTGATATTTCTCTTGGTCACTGGTATTTTCTTAGTTCTGTCCTCTGAGTTAAACATCTAAAGTAGTTTTTTATTAACAATGCTCTTTGTGTCATGTATGAACATAAACCTATATTAAGATAAGTGATCTGCATGAGTGATGTTACCTGAGGTGTATTTTCAAATGCTGTCACTGCAGTTGGGGCATGTCGATCCATGAATAAGTGATGATATATTGCAATATGTTTTTTTTTTTTAAGCACAGGCCTACTGTTTAGTATGTCTGTGCTTTAACTGCTGGACAGAGTTCCATCTGAATGGGTGCATCTTACCACCCAAGGAAGCAGAAAACAGCAGAGTAAAGTCACCAGATTAATGTGTGGTTTATTTAACTTCATTTTTTACACCTCACAATTGTTTTTGTTATTAGTTTAAACTATTACTTACGCTGAAAGCGTAATAGGCTTGGACATTTACCCCGAAAAACAAGCAGAGTATCAACCCACACAAAGCTGCAAGAACAGCTTCCTTCAGGTCGGGCCAAACTTTAGGTTTCAAACCACAAAACCACAGAGTGACATCACGGCGTCTGCATCCACTTCATAGTACAGTATATGGTCTACAGGCAACCTTTTTGTAAGTGGCATTACAGTTACATCAACCCAAAATGTGTTTATAGAGGCATTCTTTTATCACAAATCATGCTGTGCAGAGGGAAACTCTGCTGTAATGAGAGCTGACAGGTGTGTTGTTTTTCTGTCCAAACCACCGTAAAATACCCAGGACTCCACCTGAGGCAAGTCTGGGTTTCTCTGAGGTGTGCATGAATATTTATAACATGCAGGCCGTGCCAACTACTCATGCTGGGCAAACACGTATAAACACAAATGCACACACATAGAAAGACACACTGCCCTGTCAGATCAACAGCTCAGGGGAAAATAAGACGAGAGTTAAAGAAAAAGGTTATTTAAGGTCAAAACTAAATACATGTTCCACAGCATACCTCCATGTCTCTGTGTGAGTCCTCAGATCTGCTAATCCACAGTTATCTGTCTCCCTCCAAAGTGTTTGGGTCTGGTTGTGTTTGAACAGCTCAAAACACAAATGCTTCCAACATGCTGATGCTAAGCTGCGGCTGCTGATCCAAATCTCTTTCAGCAAGCATATATTCAATCAAAAGCATGCTGGAGTTTTGGGGCTGAGTTGACTCAAGTTTGTACAGTATCCTGTCTTGTATTTCAGGCTGTCCAAATGATTACTGGAATCCAAATGTAAAGCCGCAATCCAGTTTTTTTTATCTCACCGCATTACAGCTCTCCCCAGAAATACCCCAAATCTTTCCTCCCTCATGATTTCTAGACTTGATTTTTATACAAAAAGTTGACAGATAGGGCTGGGGAATACGAAGCAGAAAATAACATCTCAGTATTTTAGATTAAAGTAATACATAAAATGGCTGGACAATTTTGTTAAGAAAACAAGGTTGCATTGTTTTATGCAGCCAAATCTTTTAACGAAACTCAGTTCTGATAAATATTTGGTCTTTTTTATGTGCATGAATAAAATGCACAGTTAAATGATTAAAGTTTAGTTATTTAATTACCTTGTTTTTTTCATTTAAAATCTGAGCCCACTCGCACTTTAAAGCAGCACTGCAGATCTTTTGAGCCTTCAAATATTCTCTCCAAAGTCTGTTCAGTGGAGCTCAGCGCTGTAACAGAAAGAATGGCCCCCGCCCCCTTCCCCCCATAGCGCTTCCCTGCTCTGTTTAGGGGCTATGTAACTTTTGCTCCCGTGACGGGGACACATATCGCAAGATGCTGCGAGAAGTGCAAACTGCTTTACGGCACTACGCGAGATTTGGCTTCCAGCTAAAGAAGCCGGTGTTTTGCATGTAGTAGTAGCAGCCATGGCATCCGCAAAGCGTGTGAGGAGGACTCTTTCTCCAGATTCAAGGGCCAAAAAGAGACTATCGGACAACGCAAGGAACAAAACTAGAATTGACATTGGAGCCCACTTTGCTCGGTGGTGAGAGCGTCGGGAGATGGAAAATTGCAAGACGGACACCGAGCTTGTGAAGTTACTGCTGGAGAGGTAAGTTATGTTTTCGTCAGGTTTTCCCCCGTTCAACACTTGGTTTCAGTCGGTGGTTGCGCCGTAGCATTGCATGCTTTGTGTAACTTGCCGGATGTTGTTTTGTCACTAAATGCTACCAGTGGTTATTTGCCGGCGAGTTTCTCAGATTGCTGGAGATATTCATGGCGCCGTGGCGCTCGGTCATTCACTATTTCACTATTTCTTCTATGTCTTCGGACGTCCTGTCGACTCGCTTCTCCCGGCTCTGTATGTCAACAAATGCACATTGCTGTGAGGCGCTGTGTTACGACAGTGCAATTACACCCAACGACCAGAGCGGCCCCTCGAGAGCAGACAAACCTGAATCTTAAAAAGTGGGGCTTTAATGACGCACTTCAGCCCTTTGACAGCAACTCAGAGGAGGAGCTCACACAACATGCCTTTTGAAAGCAGGTGATGCACCACTTTACTGATGAACTTTACAAATTAAAGACATCCTTTTATTCCTCCTTAATGGGGAAATTCTATGCTTTACACTCTGTTGTTGAAGCATGTTACACAAACACAGGCTGAAACACACACGCACATGCAAACAGGTCCTATGATCATGCATTAATGGAGAGATGTCAGTGTGATGGCTTGCTGCTCCTGAAGAAGCGCTTCTAAGCAGTTTTGGGGTTAAGTGCCTTGCTCAAAGGCCCTTCAGCAGTGCCCAGGAAGTCAGCTGGCACCTCTCCAGCTACCAAACCAATTTCCAAACATGGTTCGGTCAGGACTTGAACCGGCCACCCTTTGGTCCCCATCCCAAGCCCTTCTAGACTGAGCTACTGCCGCCCCAATTTCATGCTCTTGATTGCTTAATTCATGGCCCATCCCATCAAACATCTCTTATTAAGGTGCTCTCAAAGGCTGATCATTATTGATCAGTATTTATTAATAAAACATGATTTGCTAATTGAAATTACTGGTTGTGGTTGATTAAATCACCAGCTGCTAACCCTCAATTTTCCACTGAAAGCAAAACCCAAAGCAAATCTACGAGCTGAACAAACTACAAATGTCTAATTTGTGCATTGTGATACATTCAGCGTAACCTGGCACACCAAATGGAACGTTCAGTGTATTTCACTAGCCCATGGGCTAGTTCTAGTTCTAGTCCTGGAAAGACCCCAGAGAAAATGTTTGGGGAGGCCAGAACCTTTTAGAAGCATATTTGGAAGGTTTGGAAGGTGATTGGACAATGGTTTTGTCAATCACATTCATTACAGCCAATCAGATAAGCCAGTACGTATGAGAACTCACTTCCTGGTGTCGTTAGGCTCATAGGTTCCACCTCTTCCTGCTTTAAAGGATGCTGATTGGTCTGTGCAGCCTTGGGCTGAGCATTATCGTTGTAGATTGGAACTTTGCAAGATGGATCTGTGGACGATGACTATGGACATTGAATTAGGCGGAACCAACTACACTGCAAAGTGCCTAAAATTTAACTGTCTTGAGTTGTAGAATCCTTTAAACTTTGTCCTTGTTCTTTTTCAATGTCCACAGGTTACACATAGTTAGCGTCAGTAAGTGGGTATGCATCATATCGTTAGGTTGCTGGAAATACCCAGCCTAAGGTGGTGTTTACACGACTCCGTTTTCGGCCGAATCCGAAGAGTTTTCATTGCGTTTTAGCCTCCCGTTTACACGAGAACGGTGCCTGGAGCGCCTGAATCCGCAAACTTTTGAAACCAGGGTCCAAGGTGGAGAGTTTTCAAAACGCTCCGCCACCCGGTCTCATGTAAACACGATTCAGCGTTTCAGGGGGAAACGCTGACGTCACTGCACGCGCAGCACTCTTTCACATGAAGGCTGCGTGCGCATATCAGGAACAACAACAGCTTCGGCCGTCTCCCGAGTAACATGTGTGCTGCTTCCCGTGCTCGGTTTGTTATCCAGACAAAACTATGCAGACAGATTTGTTGTCCCGACAGATTTGTTGTCCAGACAACAGACTCTTGCGTGCGTCCACTTGCCATTGTTGTTTGTGGAAAATTTTTCTTCTTCATAAGTTTGTTGTAACTGCGCTGTTTCTCTGCAAGCCTACATCGCCATCTACTGGACTGGCATGCACGCTACAGCATTTTCAGTCGTTCTAGAGTCTCCATCTGAACGCAGATCGTTTTTGAAGACGCAAAGGAAAAACCTTTGCGTTTCTGGTGGAAACGGAGTTGTGTAAACAGCCTATAAGTGTTTATCAAAAATATGTGATTGGTTGATTGAAATCAATGCCTGTGGTCACCAACTTGATCACCTGCAGCTAACCGTCTATGTTGCTCTGAAGAGTTGCAAACAAACCACCCACTCTTCCAGTTTTCACTGCCCCCGCTGCTCTGTAGACCTCTAAGAGAAACCGTGGTATCATCCCCGGAACTTTAGTTTTAGTCTTTTTACTTGAAAATGTTGTATCTATTGTTGTAATCTGTGCTCCATGCATTGACAGGCAGGGTTAATGCTGATCTACCAGCTGAACATGATGCAAATCTGTAAATTGTGCATTGTGATGTGTTTAAGGTCCTGTCAAAATAGTGCACCTGTGCTGGCTCAGAAAAATCTGTTTTACAAAGATTAGCACATGATGTACTAAAATGCCATTTCAAGAGAAGGAATTAAGGTTTTGGCCAGGACCTTTATAAGATAATGTCATAAGGAGGTGAAATGTGATTGCTATCTTAACAGCATGAAATAATTACATCAGTTACATCATGTAACTGAGCTATGGAGCTTTTCCACTGCGTGGTATCAGCTCAACTCGGCCTCCTCTTTACTAAGTTGTTTTGATTTTGTTTTTGATCGTGCCTTGTGCATGGAACAGTTCTTTGTAGCATCTCTAGCAGGATCCAAGCAAGCTACGCAGAGAAAGTGATGTGGAGATGCTGCTGACCTCTGTATGGTCATGGTATTGCCACTGGTCTGGGGTATCAGACATGGAAATAAAAATCCTTTTGCTTCATAATGTGACATGACCTCCCGACCCCACACATGGAGATAAAAAAATTAGGCATTGAACAGTTTTGATCATCCTGTGTGTGGTGTGCTCTGGTAAATCTCAACATAGCACACCACACACGTAACGATTCTGTCCCAACACTGATCTAGAATCTAGTCCTCCAAGCCAGTAATCTTATGTGACCAAACGTGATCTAACAAAAACAAAGAAGAAGAAACATAGCAACAACCAGAAAATGCAACATGAAAGAGGACATATGAGACAGAAAAATCCTGAGCTAAAAAAACCAAACAAAACAGACTTGTGGAAAAAATCCTGGAGACAGTGTGAACATGTGGCCTGGTCCTCCATTTCTGATGTCCACTAAACTTTATGTTTCAGCTCGGTCATGTTTGTATTTATTTACGCCTGCTTCCTTGTTCCTCAGTCAGCTCGCTTCTTGATTGGCTACATTCCGTTCCACGTCCCAGTTCATGGAGTCATGACTCAGGAGTTGTCGGCTTTCCCCACACACATGAAGATTTTTGGATGTAAATATTAAACAAGTTTGATATTGACGATTGTCTGCCCTGACCCATTTCGGAGCCGATTAGCAGGACAAATTCACTCTTAACGCACCTCAGGCCACAGGATAATCTTATAGGATAATCTTACAAGACATAAAATAATCTGGTGATTTCTGTCCTTGTCGGGAAGGGGGAAGTCGGGACAAAAACAGCTGGATAATATTTATGTGTGTACCCTGCTTTAGACAGTGTGATGTTTCCTTGTTTGTAACCATCGTTGGAGCAATATCATCCCATCACAGTGACAACAAGCTGCAGCTCCATCGCTGTTGTTTCCTCATCTGTTGTTGTGAGAATGCAACGGTGGTTTGCTCAGCTGCGCTTTCACAACAACCCCACTTACCTTCACCCACCTTAAAGAGGAACTAAAAAATTATTTGTTGATTAAGTCACAAATGAACACATGAAATCAACAGACCATGACACTGTTATTCAGTTGTATTCCCAGTTGTTTACTCATTGCATTGCTTCTTACGAGCATCTTCTCTGATGAGGACAGACATAATCAGTTGTTTTTACAAAATTCAAAACATGTGCCGTATCGTTATTGGCACATCTCACTAACCAGTGATCTGCATTGACAGCAAAAGCCTGATCTGGTTATTCCTGATTTCATATGATGTTCCAAGATAAAGGTCATAAAACCCAATATTGAGTGATTTTCAGTTATTTTCAAATCATCATAAATTCTAGCCAAATATTTCCACACAGTTCAGATTGCACAAAATCATTCACAACATTTCAGTGCATTGAGGTTGGTTGTTATTTTTTCTGTGCTCCATGTGTTGAAATTTCCATCATGTGGCATAAAAAAATTACAGAAAATAAATGATTGTCAGTCATATCTTGTAACTAAAAGAGGAAAACCACTGTCTAAACTGCATTGATACAGCATTTGGAAAAGCTGTTTAAATTGTCAAGACACAAAATGTGGAGAAATGTGTCCCCATAGTTTCCGACAAAACAAACAATAAATGACCAAGAACTTACTCAGTGTTGAACACTTAACACTTTTGTGTTTAAGATAAAATATGCACACAAACACTTACACAACTTTAAAAATTGATAAAAACATTTGCACTATTTCTGTGTATTGTTTTTTTTATATAATGTAATAATCTCCAGTATAAGAGATATCAAAAAGAACAGAAAATCAATGATATCAAGTCAAAATTTAAGCACTGTCCTTTTTGCACAAGTTTGGCAACATTTGTAGAAAACTGGTGGAACTGAAAACTTTCCTTGGTCCTCACCAGATCCTCCATCGTCCTCAAATGTTCCCATTGTATTTTTGTTAATTATAAATCGCTCAATGATCGATTGCAGCTTTTGATGCGAAAAAAAACCCAGGGTTGTCCTTGAAAAAAACTTTGGTTTGATTGCAGCATATGTTGTGCCTCTCAGTATTATCGGTGCCTTCACAGATGTGCAGGTTACCCATGCCATTGGTACTAACACATCCCAATGCCACCACAGATTGCTGGCTATTTAACTTTGCACTTATAACAATCTGGATGGTCCTTTTTAGAGGACACAACATCCATGATTTCCAGAAACATCCCTTAGTCCATCTCAGATGAGCTTGGGTTCAGAGAAGCTGGCGGTGTTTCTGATATTTGGCTTTGGCTTTGCATGGTAGAGTTTTAACTTGACCTTGTAGATGTAGAGATGAACTGTGTCAACTGACAATGGTTTTCTAAAGTGTTCCTAAACCCTATGGTAATATCCACCACAGACTGATGTCAGTTTTGACCTTTCGATGATATTATGGGCTGTAGATGATGAAATCCCTAAATTGTTTGCGTTTGTATGTTGAGAAAGTTCTTAAACTGTTAGACTGTTTGTTCAGGCAGTGGTTCACAGCTTGGTAAACTTTGCCCTGCCCTTGCTTGTTATTTACCTTTGTTTTACTCAACGCCCCAATTTCATTGGAATTGGGGTTTGTTTAACTGTGAGCGACTTTTAACCAAAACAGTTTTTTTTTTACAGAGCATCAGACCTGACCATTGTTTTCCGATCAACATATATAAAGTAAATCTGAAAACCCATGTCCTGTAAAAAAAAAATCAGTATGTCTTAAAAACAGTTGATATTTTGCCCAGCCCTAGAACATGCCTGCCAGGATATAGCTGTCATGCAGTGGGGGCTGATTTTTAAAACCTCTGGCACTCTGAATATGACCCGGGCTGTTGCTGTTGTACAGAGCAGGGCAGACATGAGGTAGACACAGCTTCAAAAAACAGATTATTTTTCAGGGAACACGTCTTCTATGTTACACAAGCTGTGTCTAAGTACAAAAAGATGTAAGAACCAGGGGGAATAGAGTTATGCGAGACTGAGGAGGGCAGAGAGGGGTTGATGTGAGGGGAGAACGGTGTTTGGGAGCAATGAGTTTGTAAAGGAGGAGGGAGGGAGAAAGGGCGGGAAAGAGGAAGAGAAAATAAGGAGGCAAAGGGAATTAATATAGATATAGAAAGGAGTAAGTGAAGGAGAAATGAAACTTAAAGTGGAAGATACTGGGAGTAATGAGAGGGGATTGAAGAGGGTTGAGAGGATGGAAGGAAACCATGGCAAAGCAGAGGTGAAGCAGAAAAAGCAGAGGCTCTTTTTTGATTTTTTTTGTACACAGACCAAATGTGAGCAGCAGAAGCCATAAACACCAGCGACTGCTTGGATCTGGTCCTTTGCCGTTTCCTGCTGCTGAATTTGCACCACAGTTAGCACCAAGAGGAACACAGAGGGAAGAAAACCTGCTCAGTTTATTAAAGAAAATATTTTTTACTAAGATTTAACAGAAAGTGGATTCTGTTAATCAAAAATATGGCTTTGTTCTACTTGAACCCGCTAATAGATATGATTGCCGATAACACTGAATCTGCTAATTCTGTATATGAGAAATGGAAGTTGATATTAAACTCAACCAGACAGTTAAAGAATATTGCAGGGGTCTGTGAACTGAACCTTTACATCTCAAATCAAGATGGCTGATGGAGTTACCTGCGATTCAGTATGTCAGATCACCAGAAGCTGGTTTTAGCACATCGATGTTTCATGTTGAGCCTTTAAGTGGCAGGAATCATGTGTTTCAAGAACCAATCAGTGCCTTGAGGCATGAGAGAAAATGTGTATGGTGGGAAAAACCAAACAAAATCTGCAGTATATATTCATGAATGGTTATGGCTCACCCTTGGTTAAATTCAAACTTGCCTGCAATGTCTGTCCTGAGAGGCAATAAAAATAAATTGAATCAAAAACAGCTTCAGTTGACCTTGGAAGTTGGATTTTACGAGTTGCAAACTACATAACGCACAAGGAATGCCCCCTTTTCCTATCAGAAGTTGGATAATCTCCAGCTACCCTGACTTCACCAGCTTGTAACTGAAATGCGTCGAAGTGGGATGTGATGTAAATGCCACTTCTCATGCCTGAGTTCAGAGGTAAAAGGAGCACACCACAAGGCTCCATCTAAACACACCGATGGCTCCAGAATCTTGATCCTCTCACTTTTTTAGGATTTTGCTTTTCTGACAGGAGTTGAATTGCAGTTATATCAAGAAAATCACTATCAGTGTCCTGATTCATGCCTCACACGAGGCACCAACAAGACAAGCCTGTAGCAAGAAAATGATAAATGAGGCATAGGGTAATTTCTATGGACCATGGTGTGAATTCACGCACGCTCAGGGTTCCTAAACTTCCTGGAAAACCTGGAAAATGATAAACCAATTTTCCAGTCATGGAAAACATATGGAAAATTAATAAAACAGTAAAATGTCCTGGCAAAACTAGAATTGAAAAATTATGAATCCTTCCTCTGCTTCTCCCGACCTTGTTAGTGAACCCAAACTGGCTAAATAATTTGTGCATAGTCTACATGTCTATTCTTAGCTGTCAGAGTTTCTCTGCCTCTAACCAGCACAGCGCTGGCCAATAAAATTTGCATGTTCCCCCAGAGCAGTCCCACTACCCAGTGTTTCCTTATGACTTTGTTTCTAGACTTACGCACTTTTCAGACCCCAATAAGGACTTATTTTTCTCAAAGAAGAACCTAAAAATGGCAACTTTCAGTTGCCAACTTTCAGTTGCAGAGTGTTGCCGTATTGAATATGGAGTGTGAGGTTTTTATCTCCTCTGTTGAATGACAGACAGAGGAGCAGCAAAGAGCTGTAGTGGGCTGAAACGTCTCTGAGTGATTTCAGTAGAGCCACAGCGACCATGACAGGGACAGCTTTGAGATTGCGGCAGTTAACAGGTAGTCTCACTGGGCCACGTTTCACTCAGTATCTCGCACTGCTCCAGAAAATACATGAATAAATGGAAAAACGTCAAACTCAGCTCCATACAAATACTACTGTACGTAATGTGCATAGAGAGAAGAGATTAGTAAATTTTCATGCAGTTTTTAGCTGGCTACTTTCTAATGAAAGTAGTAGAAAGTAGTAATGAAAGTCCTGAAAAATAATTTCTAGAAAAATGTGGGAACCCTGACGTTTTATTCATTTCAGAGTGACCTGCCACAAACAGTTGCAAATTTCAACCCACCTTGTTGTAAAACTTGGTCTCAACTGCTTTCAGGTTAAAACCTGTAGAAGCTGCCTCCAGGCTGTCAGTGGATTTTTCCTTATAATCACACAGCTGCTGTGTAAAGGCACATGCCACACAAGACAGTGGGGTCATCATAGCCCGGCCATGGGACATGCTGTGATCCGATACACCTACAAAGGAGGAGGTGGCAATGATAGCGATGTTGGCTCTCGGTTTTGTGGCTTTTTGGCACAATGGGAGACTAGTTTTGTCATTGCAGCCATAATGAAATATTAAAAACTATAAAATGACATTTAAAGAGAGGTCAAAAACTAAGAACTAAAAGATTTAGAACCAATTACAGGGGGGAGGAGTCCAATAAATAATAAATATGAGATTAAAAGTATAATGCAAGTTAAACCAATTAATCAATAAGTAGACAAAAGCAGCAAAAACAAATTTAGATTGGAATATAAACAGAGAAGGGTTATTAAAATGTAAAAAAACAGAACAAAAGAGCTGAAGAAGAAAGATTAAGGTAACTGTGAGCTAAATGACCAAAAGAGACAGTAGAGATAAAAGGCTTAAAAATGTCATCACATGAAAACAAGCCTTTATAAATGAATTTTCAGAAGAGATTTAAAACATGTCACTGCCTTTGTGCGTAGTATCTCCGAGGGCAGGCCGTTCCAAAGAGTCGATGATGGAAAAATTCCCGTCAAGTGTAGTTCTAAGCTTCAACTTTGAACTGACCAGGAGGCCCCCACCCGAGGATCTGAGGCTGCAAGCTGGCTACTACCTCGACTGAATAACCAAAAAGACTAGAGTAGAGTCAAAGTGAATGTAAAAGCATCATAATGCCAGAAAGACCAGAGCAGCTTTGCCGTGTTCAAACTGACCATGGGTGAAAAATCTATCTGAGCTGCTCCTAGCTTATGTACAGGTGCTTTACTTGGTTCAGGACAGCTTTCTTTAGTTTTTCTTGATTGCAAAGTTTGCAAGGGGAGCTCTTTTTTCCATATAGATTTCTTCATCTCTCAAACAAATGGCAACATGGCAATAAAGCAAAAACGTAAACAAGCCATAGGTTATAATTCATCTCAAGCTCTGGTGCTGGCCGACCAAAATCCTTTCTGAATAAAAGTTAAAATGACAGTGTGGTCCTAAAGCAGTTAGTCAGTTTTCTGATTAAAAAGCTCTGTGTTGGTGTTGACGATGGGCCAACTATTTATCACTGTGGGTGATTATGAAGTGATTTGGTTGTGAAACATTGAGCATAGTTATCTATTATTGGCTGTAGGGGTTTACTCTCTGTGGGGAGGAAACCTCTAATGCTACAGAACTTTTATTAAATCATGACATTTAAAGTGCGGAGAGGAATAGCATTATCTCATCTTATCTGTTCTCTGCCAATTTTTTACAGCCTGCGGTTTTTGTCCTCACAACAAAAGGAGCTGTATTTTAATATTCCGATAGCTTTGGATGTATACACCCCCACACCAAATTCACCTAATGTTCGATGAGACTTTAGTTGAATTTCCAAAGGTCTTAACATAACAGCCCTTGGCTGAACAAACAGGTTTTATGATGCCTAAAGTGTCCACAGCACAGCAAATAATATTTTAGGAGGGAAACACTTCCTGGTGGGGAAACAGACATAAACACAACACCAGTCAACAGAGAGGGGAGAAGGTGAAATATTGTGCAAACGTGCGCATAAAAGTGAACCTTCTCAGCAGTCCGTCCTGGAAGCCAAACACAGTGCTGAACCTCAAATTAATGTGTAACAAATGTAGAAAGAATATCTGAAACAGAAGTTCAAACTGTGGCACCAGCTTCACAGCCGGCCAATCCCTGTGTGAAACTGGTCTGTCCTTTCAAAAGAGTTACATAAGTGGTCAAACACAGCACGCTTGGGCAGGTGTGTTGGCATATTTGAAGCCATTTATCATCCCAAATAATCAACAACAGGCTATTGAACTGCTCGAAACCACCTTAATGTCTCTTTGCAAGAAATCGACCAATTTCTGTGACTCTCAAAAACCAGCAGTTATGAAAAGTTAATGTAGCACTACAGAGACAATGCTTTATTAAACTTGGGTTGATATTTATCAAATTTAGATGACTGCTGGAGTATTTTCACAGTCACTCATGTTTAAAAAAAAGCCTATTTTTCCCATGCCTAGTACCCCTGATCCACCTGTATGCTCAGTCTGTCTGAAGTGCCCTGTGAAAGCTCTAGCCACACAAAGGCTCGCTCTCCATGTGGGCCCAGTCCATTCTGATTACTAAAGAGGACTGATAATGTTTTATATTTTATCAATACTGATGCCATTATTGAATTTACGTACTGATCCGATTCTTTAATGATTTCCTAGTCAGTTCCTGATACTAATGCCATGTTGCCACAGTTGGCATCAAATTGTGTAAAAAAGAAAAAAAAAGCCACACTTGTAGTACCTGTGTCTCCTGTCTGCTGTGATCGTATCTTTTTACTTCTTTGTTGTAATTTGTGCTGATTGCCCAAGAGCATAACATCCTTGATTTGCAGAACAAAGTGGAAGGTATGTGTCAGGGAATCATTTGGCATAAGGATGAATGATATCGATTTCTCGAGCCAGCTGTTATTGATTCTGAACTGGGATTGGTTTCAATTTACATCTGTAACTCTAGTTGGTTGACTGGTCTACTTTGTGTTAACTGGTCTGGTCAGTGCTGCTCAGCACCATGATTTCAGCAACTCAGCATTCTGTCCACGGTCCATGTGCTGTACTGGGCTTGCTAGCCTGAACCACTTAGATTAGACTGCTGCTGAGACAATGGTTGATGTCACATTGGTGGGTCTATTCAGAGGCCAAGGGGAACGAGCCATTTCAGTCAGCTACTGACGCTGTCGACAGCAGGAGAGGGAGAATCCAGTGCCATGGACTTATTGTCTTGTGCACAGAAGTACTCTATTACATAGAGGAGACATGAAAACTTTATGGACAGGCATATAAAGGTTAAAAAAGCAAAACAGTGGTTAAATAAAAGGGAACCAAACATTGGTGGTGCTGGCAGCTTAAAACCATGAGCCACACTCTGCTCTGAAGCTGCAATTCTGTAAAATATAAAGACTTTTCAATTTGACAATTTTCTTAGTTCCCCACAAACTTTAGTAACCTGGCACATCAGATGTTCAGTTCAATATATTTCTCTAGTCCATCTGGGAAGGAGGCCATAGAAAGCGTTTTGGGAGGGATGAACCTTTCAGAACCATATCCAACAGGCGATTGGACGATCATTCCATCAATCAACATTTTTCACGGGCCAATCAGATAATGAGGTAGGCAGGAACTACTACGCTACAGAATGTGAGATACTTCGTAAAACAAACTCTCATGAAAACATGCTAGAAGTGGAGCCGGCATATCCTTACTATAAGAGAAGTTTACAGTGTTGGTATTTTGTACTTCATTTACTGCTACTGAAGCTGTTAGCCTCTATGCTAATCCCTATATATTCAGTCACTTCCTGCTGTCATCTTGCTCATGGCTTGTTCCTCTTTCTGCACTAAGGGACTCTGATTGGACCGTCCTGCATTGGCCTGCTCAAAACCGTTGTAGATTGGAGTTTGGCAAGATGGATCTGCCTGACTGCAGACTTTGCATTAGATTGATCAAGCTGCTGTGCAAGGTTAAAACTTTAGACCAGAATTTTATATTATCTGCCTGGCAACATCCTCAGAACTGACATATCATTGCTCTTTGTCACCTTATATCTAAATGGGGAAGAAAAGCTGATCAAGAGGCTCTGCTGGCCTCTTAGCCAATGAATAATTAATCATCATTCATTTGAATCACTCCCTGCAGATAGCTTTTAGGGATACCTCATTTGAAAACATGACCCGTAAGCCAGCCTTACAGCCTCCACAATGATGCGTGGTTTGTTTTTGTTACTGTGTGCAGTCTTGCCATTGGACATGAATGGAAAGAGTTGAGGTATATAGTGAGTTCAGTCAAAGACAAATATGGACTTATTTTTCCAAAAAGTCTCCCTTTTCAAAACGGCAAAGTCTCATATTGGTTGAAAGTCATCATTGCTGAATCCCCTGATTTACCCAAAAAGCACCTCTCGGGTCCCTTTAGTCACTACTTGTTACCCATTCAAGTTTCCTAGAGGGGTGTTTTAGGTAGTTATGAAACTAACTCAATTTGATATTGATATTTGGCATTTTTTAAGATACATTTCAGGGCTCTTCGTGAATAGTTAAAAATTATCAGAGTTGAGCCCAAGAGGAATACAGATATAGATCACCATTTATACATTCAGCAATTTATAGTCCTGTGCAGAGATAAAAACAGAGCTAATATGACATTAATAACATTAAATACATACAATTGGCAAAATAGGATAGTAAAATATAATTTAAAGGTTAAAAAAATTGAAATAAAATTTTAAAAAGTACATATATATTTGATTAAAAGAACAGATAAAGAGAAGAACAATATGAAAGAGCTGATCCTTTGAGAAGGAGTTATAAATAAAAATGTTTTCAGACCTGCTGAAAGACTTGACAGATGTAGAGAGTCTCAAGTTCTCTGGTAGTTTGTTTTACAGGTGAGGGGCATAAAAACTAAAAGCTACCTCACTCTGTTTAGTCCCGACTCTGGGAACAGTGAGTAAACCTGTCCCATGGGGGACTAAGAGATCTGAAAGGTATTTAGACCCAAGGTCATTAAGTGCTTTATAAATCAGGAGAAGGGTTTTCAAATCTATCCTCAGACTCAGAGGAGGCCACTGCAGTGATCTAAGGACTGGTGTGATGTGGTTTACTTTCTTGGTGTTGGTGATGAGTGTTCTGGAAGAGCTGCAGCTGTCTGATGGATTTTTTTCATCAGATTGTATAAACACTGTTACAATAATCTAACCTGCTGAAAACAAAAGCATGAACAAGTTTCTCTGAGTCTTTTTTCGACAGAAAACCTGCGATTGATGTATTTTTAAGGTGGTAATTGGCTGAATTTGTAACCATTTTAATGTGGCTGTTAAAGTTAAGATCTGAGTCCATAATCACACCAAGATTTCTGGCTTGAGGTGTAGGTTGAGTTGTGTTAAACACTGACTTTAAAAGTTTCATCTTTGGGGCCAAAGATGAGGATTTCAGTTTTGTTTTTGTTCAACTGAAGGAAGTTCTGGCACATCCACTCTTTGATTTCTTCAACACACTTGTTCGGTGAGTGTATTGGACTGTAATCATGTTTTGACACTAACACAGGGGTGGGCAACTGGTAGCCACTTGCAACCCACCTGCTCTGTCAATATGGCCCACAAGTCAATTTAAAATTTCAAAAAATATATTTTTATGAAAGAAGTATGAGGAAGTCTGCCATGAAAACATTCAAATTGTCATGTCGGTTAACTTTCCCCTTATTTTTACACATTCACGTTTCATGTCTTGTCCTTCCTGTTTTATTTTGAAATCATTAATCTTTGCCTTGTTGCAGATCTGTTTCCTGTCAGGCCTGCCCCCGTCTTGTCACACATGCTTCCTGATTGTTTCACCCAACCTGTTTCCCATCACCCCTCATTACCTCTTGTATTTAACCTCATTGCCTCCCACTGTCTCCTCGCCAGTTCGTAGTACCTCACAGTCTTCATCCCAGCATTCCTCATAGTCTTGTCTTGCCGTGAATTACCTTGATTGTTTTTGACCTGTCTTTTTGCCTCACGTTTATGACAAATGTTGCCTGATCTTACTGCCTTTTTGTGAACTGAATACTGCCTAGTAATCATTAAATCTTTTCCCCTTTTTGACCTCCAGCGTTTATGTGTAGAACTTGTGTCCACGTCATCTGTACCTTGTTTAATGACAAAAATAGCAATATTTAAAAAAAAAAGAGCTGTAATTATAAAATTCCTCTTTTTTCATCACTAAATGTTTGCTAAAATAAAAAAGAAACTATTTGTAAGATAAACATAAAAAACTAGTAAGTTATCTGAAAGCCAAAAGTTTATTGTTAAAATTTCAACTATGTGGAGCCCTGTCACTGAGGATGAAATTTATGTGGCCCTCTTGGTTACCAAAGTTGTCCACTCCTGCATTAAGATGTACAGCCATGCATCATCTGCGTAAGCATGACAAAAGATGTTATGCTATCCTATGATCTTAGCAAGAGGCAACATATAGATATTAAAAAGAATGGGCCCAAGGATTGATCCCTGGGGGACCTCACGTCATCTTTCCACGCTCAGATTCACAGTTACCAAGAGATAGAAAGTAGTCCTTGTCTTTTAAGTATGTTTTGAATAAATTTAATACAGCACAGGAAAGTCAGGACACCTACTCTGGGAAAAACAGCTTCTCATCGTACTCACAAAAAAGCCACCAACACCCCATTTTGATCATTTTAAATGCATCTGATTTCTGAATGAGATGCTTTACTTAGAAAATGCATAGAAAACAGCTTTTATTATGCATTTTCCAAGGGATATATTATTGTTGTGGGACACATTTGAACAATAAAAGATAGAGGACTGAGATTGTTTGTCAAGCTTGCACAGGACCAAATCGGCAAAGACATATGATGCACTATTCCTCATAGCCTTGAGTATTTAGATCTGTTTACTTTGCTTACATCTTTGATTGAGCTGATGAGGGGTTCCCTGCATGTAAGAAAGCAGTCAGCACATATATTTTTTTGTACTTTCAGAAATTATTTTAATTCATTTGATGAATTTGTTGTGTTGCCTTGAAGGGCAGCCACAACGTTGGTTTAAATTCCACAAGTTACTTTACGTTTTTCTGGGTCCAAACCAAAGTAGCTCCATACCACTGAGGTTTTTCAACAGCTGCCTTCCTGTTCAATCCCCTCTCTCTCCAAACTAACCAAACTTTATGCCCTGGCTGCTTCTGCTCCTGACTAAAGTTCAAGTGAGAGCTGTTTTGGTTGGAGAGGCAAATTGACTAATGATGTGCTACATGACCATCACAGTAAATGTGAAAAGTTTTTGTCATGGAGCCAAAATCATTGCAGCAATTGAATAGATCAGTTGCCCTGTACAAGAGCAACACTGACTGGAGGACGACAGCCTAGATCTCACTGATATAACCATGATGTAATGAGAAAACTGAGCTCATACAGGAAGAAAGCTGTGACAGGAGGTTAGAAGATCTGTCCAAATATAGACACAGAAGAGATTAATATGCGAGGGGGGAGTTTTTCATATTCCTCATTTCCTTCTCTGATCCATAATTAATAAAGGAAATGTGTTCAGTCTGGAGAGAGCTGACAGACTTAAGTGATTTGTGCTTCTCTGGTTTAACTTTTGCACCAAACAGACACAGAAGCAGAAGATCAATGCTGGGAAAACGGGAGGGGGCTCTTTTAATAGACACAGCCCACCAAAACAGATCAATAGTTCTGAAACTGAAGCTGGCGTATCTTAACACGTGCTTCCTGCTGCGAGGCTGAAAGGTCGCAGGATGCAGCAAGGTTATAGCTCATAACCGCTGCAGGAGCGAGTTACAGTTTGTTTTTGAAGAATCTGTCAGATTTATGCTGAAATGGTTTGCTGGGCAAACACCTCAAATATGTAAGATATATTTCCATCCTTAAATATACTCAGAGAAAAGATGAGAGAAATGTTTGAAAAGAAAAGATGGGTCAGCTTTAGAAAGGGGCAACAAAGTTTAAAATGCATGAGTTTATTTTTCAAAAGATAACGTGTACAAAAGTATGATTTAACCCTTGTGCATCCCTCATATTTACCACCCTCTGGACTCTTAAGCCTAATAATTGATTAACCCTTTAAATCACAGTCTGAATACATGATGTCACTGTTGTTATTGATGTAAAAACACAAAGTAGCAGCAACATTGATTTTATTTCATTAGTATTTTTATGGGGTGTCAGATTTTAAATTTTGCACCCTTTGGAGAGCTTTAAGCTAAAACAAAAAAAAAGATATTTATATGCACAAAAACTGCAATCATTTAATATTTTTTCCTTTTTTCTGCATTAATCTCTCTAACAATTTAAGCCCTGCTAAAAACTATTATATCTTCAATAGTTTTCAGGATTTTCAACCCTTGAAATGCCAGTATGAATACATGATGTCGCTGTTGTTATCCATGAAAAACCAAAAAGTAGTAGCAGCACTGATGTCGTTGCATTAGTACTTGTTTTGTGGTGCTAGGTTCAAACATTTTTACCCTCTAGGGAGCTTCAAGCCAAAAAAAAATACATATATATGCACATTAACTGCAATAAAATCATCATACATACAATATTTTTGCTTTTTCTCTGCATAAATCTCTCAAGCTACTTAAGCTCTGCTAAAAACTACAAAATATTCAATATTTTCAGGATTTTACACCCTTTAAATGCCAGATTGAAAGCATGATTTCACTGTTGTCATCCATGAAAAACCAAAAAGTAGTAGCTACATTGATTTCATTGAATTAGTATTTTTCTTGTAGGTTGTCAGATTTAAATTTTGCACCCTATGGGGAGCCTTGAGACATAAAAATATACATGCACAAAAACTGCAACAAAATCATCATACATACAATGTTTTTTGCTTTTTTTCTGCATAAATCTCTCTTAAGCTCTGCTAAAAACTACCAAATATTCAATAAATTTCAGGATTTTCAACCCTCTAAATGCCAGTATGAATGCATGATGACATCGTTGTTATCCATGAAATACCAAAAAGTAACATCAACATTAATTTCATTGCATTAGTATTTTTATGTGGTGTTAAATTTAAAAAAATTTCACCCTCTGGGGACCCTCAAACCAAAAATGCATACACAAAGAAACTGTTATGGATCATCTTACATCACTATTTTTTTCTGCATACAGTAAATCATAACAAATATTATCTCAAGGCACTTTACAAAAAGAGTAGATCAATGCCATGCTCTTTATTTTATGTATTTATAATTTTTTGCTGTTTAAACTTGTCCCCGCCAATCCTCTGTGAAGGGGAAATGTGGATGTAAATATTATAATATAAAGCGCCACTAAGAGTAAGGCTAGCATTTACAATTTTGGGACGAAGACAACCATTTTGCACACCAAAAAAGAAAACCACTGTTTGATAAAAATTAAAGCGCCAAAACAGAATTTTGCTTTATCCCAAGCTGTAGTCCCACAGCGCTACAATAAGCACCATCTTTCTTTCTTAACTTTGTCCTGGATGAGTCATCCCTGGTATGGATCTACAAGCCTGTAAAGTTTGTACCACAGAGTAGTTAAGCCTTGTTTACTGCTCCTTGGAAGAACATTACAAACTTCATACTTTTATTTTACAATTTCATATTGCCAAAAATTGACCATTTTATGCAGCCCTGAAACTGTTTTCTCTCTGATCTCCTCTTCTTTCCTCTCCCCTCTAGCTCCGTAAAACAGGGAGTGAAGTACCTGTACAGCATCCAGGTGGAAGCAGACGGTCTCCTCAGCGATCCCTCCCCTCCTCTGGTCTACACCCACGGGCAGTCGTACTGTGGAGACGGCCTCATACAGAGGTTTGTTTCATGCCTCATGAAAATTTTAACTTTAGGGCTATTAACATGTTAGGTGTAGTGAAAATAAATTCTAACACTTTTCAATCACAACAAACAATATTTTGCTTCTTCCGTACCACTGTTTGGCTGTTATAGTGGTGCAGCAGCTGGGAGCTACTTACCTAAGCATCTGTCTGGACTCACAGTAAGGGAGAATAAGGACACCCAAACGCCTTTGAATGTCTCATTTCATTACCTCCGCCAAGGAGATTGTGTTTTGCTGGCATATGTTTGTGTGTTTGTTTGTTTATTAGCAAGATTACGCAAAAAACTACTGGAAGGATTTTGCTGAATTTTCAGTAGATGTTAATGGCCCAACTTAAAAATGATTAGATTTTGGTGGGGGTCCTGATAACCACCATTAGTGAACGATTGTTTATGCTCAATAACTGTCTAACTAAAAATGATATCAACATGATTCTGAGTGCTAGGTGTGGGTTTTCAGGGTCAAGGAATCATATTATGATGGTAACTTTATCATGGAACTATTGCTCGTAGATGTTACAGCAATATGTGAGCTACCTTGGCGGAGGTTTGTGCTCTCCAAGTTCTTTCTGGTTAAAAATAAACCAACAGACAATCAGTCAAAAGTGATCTATATGTTATGATATCATACATTTTGCCGTTTGACCTTTTTTTCACACTGTTTTCATTTGCTTGACTTTCTGCAGAACACATTTTTTTTGTTTTTAAGCTTATGTTGTCCAAAGATTTTTAATTTCCTTTCAAATTGAAAACAGGTTTTTATTCGTACAGCAACTCTTTTTTTTGACTATCCTTAGCTTCAGACATCAAAAGTACAGTACTGTTTAGTACTGCTCCTAAAGAAGATGTTTTAGCCTGATTGTTGACCTTAACTGGTTCACTTACCACCTACAGAAAACTAACTGCAACAACTCATGAAAAGTGTAAATGCTGCCACCTAAGCCTGGATCATTCGAAGTGAGAAAGTCATTTTGAAAATGCTCTCCTGCATATTTCCTGAGGTCAAACTGTGTTAATACAAGGGCTGAACAATATATTGTACTGTATATTTAGTTGACTAAAATATGAAGTGTAAAGTGTAAGGCATTTTTATGTTTCCTTGAATTTCTGAAGTCATGTTTTACACTTGGATAAAATGAAACATCTAATAACCTTTTACTGAATGCTATTAAAGTTTAAATTTATAAATTAACATAAACAAATTTGTGTGAAATGCAATCACCTTTATTTAGGCTACCTGGCAGAGCATCTCAGATCCTTACAAAGCCAGAGTTGACAACAAACAGTGAACCTGCTCTGCATGAGTATATCAATTCATAAAGAGAGTAGCTCTGATTGGATCGCTCCAAAACTTATCTCACCACCACGAAGCTAAAGCAGTTGTGATTGGATGTCCCTCTTAACTCATCCAACCTTTCCGCACAACCAAAGTAGCTGTGATTGGATATATTCCTAACTTGTCTCTTCTTTCTAAATGACCAAATTAGGTCTGATTGGATTAAGTCTCTGTCGAACATTTTCATCTAGTTTTTATTTGTTGACAAAAGTTTTTGTCCATGTGCACTTGTTTTTATTAGTTACTGTCTACATTTGTCAGTGGAAAAAAGGTTGTCGATGAAAATAATTAGTCAACAAAATTAACACTGATATGTATGCGGAACTCACACCACAGGACATGCAGCGGGCTGCCAGTCCTCCCACAAATCAAGTTTGAACGACTATCGAGCATACCTGCTAATATTAAACCCCTCTCCCCCCACCTTCAACACAGACACTAGATTAGATCATTTTACTATTCGCGTCTTCAGAGGCCACAGGGGTGGGCTGTATGTCCTTGCACATGAATCTTGCAGACTTGATGGTCTTTTTCTGTGCCTCTGATGGGAGGACCTGCCTAGGAGGACCTGGTTGCAAGGGGCTGAGCACTTGATGAGGCTCCGCTGGACTGTGGTGGGTGGAAGGCCAACAAACAGGCCTGTGAATATGTCGTGGATGAGGAGTGGGCCAGCTGCTTTGCACATAATCAACACACAGCCCAGTCTTTGACTTTGATTTTACTGTCCTCCATTTCTTGAGGTGAACTTTCTTCTTGTTGAGGTCAAAAGAACAATTGACGCCTCTGTTGAATCGAGCAGGTCACTGCACCAGGCATTCCAATGATCTGCTCTACTGGATATTTTCAATTAAAGTATATATTTACAGTTTGAGTACAGGTTTGTACCCCAAAGTTTGAACTGATGCTTGATATTGTGTTCAAGGTGGCCACAAAAACGTCTGCCCACTACCACCATCAGCTGACTTTCTCAGAATGGACCACTGTGTATGCAGAGTTTGTGTGTTTCCCACACATTATATGTGTTACACAGATGATTTGACACAGGCAGCCATGGATCACCGGGTAGCAAGATCACCCTTGAACATTATCATTGGGTTGTGTTGGCAGGGTTTTTAAGGTCAGAGTGCTGTTTGAAGCAGCAACGTAGTGGGAGAGCAACTGTGTGTGACTGTACTGTATCTGTAAACATGAAAATAGTCCAGGTAGCAATGCTGAAATCATCAAAAGGTTAGAAGTGTCCGTGATGGAGCAACACTTACGACGCATAATCACAAACAGAGCTGACTGTGTACAGTGGTGTAATGTCAGCAGAGGACAAACTGGCACAAGGTGTGATGTGGCAGGCCCAAAACTGTGTTTTTCCTGTCCACACAGGGACACTGTTAACTGAGTTTTTGAAAGTATTCATCCTGGCAGTCTTTGTCCAGAACATGTTTTCATTGACAGAAAAAGCAGGTTGTTTTAATGCCCACCTGTGTCTGAACATTGCATAGCAGAGTTATCACAACTGTGGCATGGTCAAGGAGCTGCTGTGTGAAATCTTGACAGTCAGGAGAATGGATCAAAGAAAATGTGATCATCTTTCAAAGTAAAACTCTCTGGACAAACAAAGCAATTAAAATAAATCATTCTTACATCTGTTCGGCCTGGTACCAAACAATCCACAGTCTGATACTTTTCCCTGGCCCAGTGGTTGGACACCCCTGCTCTTCATCATTGTTTTAGACCACACTGGCTAACCAGTGCAGTTAGATCTCAATGTCAGAACCATAAAGTATATCATTTTGCATTGATGAATCCCTGAGTCAAAGCACTGATAAGAATTATTTTGCATTATCAATGTAAAGATTTTTTTTTAAGTAATATGCATTTAAACTAATGACTAAAGCTCAGATTAACTATGATTATCTTTCAAAATTCAGTCAATACTGGACATCAGAATAAGTAATTGTTTTGCAGCCATACTTTTAACAGTCTGAAAATGTCAAAATTACTAAAGCTGTTCATACTGATGGTTTGTGCTCTTTAGGCCAGAAGAGTGTGACGACAGGAACCTGTTGGATGGTGATGGTTGCTCTAAGAAATGCACCAAAGAGAGTGGCTTCAACTGCAATGGTGAGTGGGCCTCTTTCCCTTCAAATATAAAGGAAACACATCTTTGGTCCAAAATTCAGTGAAGATTTACATAAACACTAAAACATACAGTTTTAATGCTTGCGGACATATGGTTCGCGAGCTGGAACCAACTTTTTTTGGTTCCAGCCATGAAGCAACTTTTCAGGTTCAGAACCAAATTTTTTTTTGGTCTGAACACACCAGCCGCTTCAAAATAAGGTTCAGGAACGGGAACTGGCATGGAGCTGTGCTGGTGTGAAAGCCCTTATAGTGCCCTCACAGTTACTGTAGTTGTGTAGAGGATATCGTGTGAAGGGCGTTGGGTGGGTGGGGTGTGTGTGTGTGTGTGTGTAAAGTGCTCATTGACAAGTTGCACTGCCTTGAGGTACAGGCTGTGGCTTAGTCGACTGGTTTTGGCCATGATGATCCCTTTTTTAAAAAAAATATTTCACTGTTTTCACCTCTGATAGTTGTTAAAGGAACACTCCAACATTTTTTATGTTTTCATGTCTTACCTGACTGCTAGGTCCATGACAAGCAGGTAGACACCATTCTTTTGACTTTGCGTCCAGTAACAAGAAAGAGAAGGAAAAAGATCGCCAACTGTTAGTTAGCTTAGCTCAAACGCTGGGAGTCAACCGACAGTGCTAGCCTGTCTCTGCCTACAGTCATCAGATAAACTCTTTAGCACTTCTAAATGATCTTCTTCTACTCCTAAACAGAGGCTCCGTCTTGTTGACCTACTTCCACGGTGGTTTTCATGAGATATGTGATGTTCTCGAACGAGTTGAGTCTTTTGAACAGCCAACTCGTAGTTGTGAGTGAGCCATTCTTTTCTTGAATTTGCAGGCAATTTGCATTTAATAATGGCACACAAATGAACGGCTCACTCACAACTGCAAATTGGTTCCCCTTGTTAATTTAATAAAGCTGTTCAAAAGACTCGACTGGTTCGAGAATGACACATCTCTCACAAAAACCACCTTGGAAGTAGGTAAACAAAACAAAGCCTCTGTTTAGTAGTAGAAGAAGATAACATGAAGATAATATGAAGGTAACATAACATAAAGGAGTCATAACAAGCACACAGGAACATTTAGAGTTGCTGAAGAGTTTATTTGATGACTGTAGGCAGAGACAGGCTAGCACTACCAGTTGACTCCCAGCATTTGAGCTAAGCTAACTAGTGGTTGGCGATCTTTTTCCTTCTCTTTCTTGTTGCTGGATGCACAGTCAAAAGAATGGTATCTACTTGCTTGTCATAGACTCAGTGGTGAGGTAAGACATGAAAACATCAAAAATGTTGGAGTGTTCCTTTAAGAAATTAATAAGCCAACATAATATTCAGTGCAGTATCCTCACTACCACACTTTGTCTTCAGTCAGATTTGATGTACTGTCACACAGTGGTGTCATGTTAATATTCATGTTGTAAATATTGTTGATGTTAATGGTGTAAATTCTTTTGCCTTGTTTATAGTCTCACTTTTATTTATTTTATTTTTTTTCCTTCATAAGGAAGTTGATATAGCTTAAAGATTCTGCATGTTGCAACCTGCTTACTTATTTTCTTACTTGCTTAATTAATATTTTGCTAAATTTTTCATGCTCTTATCTATTTTAATGTCTTTGTTTGATATTTCTACTGCTATATTATGTATAAGAGCAACTGAATCAATCGAATGTCCCATCTGAGTATTTCTGATTCTGATTCTGACCTTCTCCCTGATGGCATCAGGTGAGAAAGGTGATATGCAGGGTGTGCTGGGTCACACAGGATATTGTGCTTTCTCCTCAGACAGCAGCTGAAAGCATGATGAGCAGGCTTCTTTGAGAGCAACTGCAA
Organism: Cetoscarus ocellatus; assembly: GCA_037902135.1. Classification (NCBI taxonomy): domain Eukaryota; kingdom Metazoa; phylum Chordata; class Actinopteri; order Labriformes; family Labridae; genus Cetoscarus; species Cetoscarus ocellatus. The sequence goes on along the minus strand of JBAMNC010000305.1, from coordinate 2,163,358 downwards.
CACCCTATAATACACTGCCTGGCCAAAAAAAAAGTCACCACCTGGATTTAACTAAGCAAATAGGTACGAGCCTCCTATTGGATAATTACCGCATGGGCGATTGTCTTTCAGCAGGCAACAAGTTATTAAACCCCAGCTGATGCAATGAGTAGCTTCTAATTTCTTAAACAACCATGTCAAAAGACACATCCTGTGTTCATGGAAAAGATGTTAGTCTGTTTAAGAAGGGTCAAATCATTGGCATGCATCAAGAAGAGAAAACATCTAAGGAGATTGAAGAAACTACTAAAATTGGATTAAGAACTGTCCAGGAGGAAGGTCATGTGGTCTGATGAGTCCAGGTTTACCCTGTTCCAGAGTGATGGGCACATCAGGGTAAGAAGAGAAGCAGGTGAAGTGATGCACCCATCATGCCTTGTGCCTACTGTACAAGCCTGTGGGGGCAGTGCTATGATCTGGGGTTGCTGCAGTTGGTCAGGTCAAGGTTCAGCAACATTATGTGCCCAAAGAATGAGGCCAGCTGACTACCTGAATATACTGAATGACCAGGTTATTCCATCAATGGATTTTTCTTCCCTATTCCAAGATGACAATGCCAGGATTCATTGGGCTCAAATTGTGAAAGAGTGGTTCAGGGAGCATGAGACATTTTCACACATGGATTGGCCACCAGAGTCCAGACCTTAACCTCATAGAGAATCTTTGGGATGTGCTGGAGAAGGCTTTGCGCAGTGGTCAGACTCTCCCATCGTCAATGCAAGCTCTTGATGAAAAAATTAATGCGACACTGGATGAAAATAAATCTTGTGACATTGCAGAAGCTTACTGAAACAATGCCACAACGAATGCATGCTGTAATAAAAGCTAAAGTTGGTCCAACAAAATATTAGAGTGTGTGACCTTTTTTAGTGGTGGCGACTTTTTTTTTGGCCAGGCAGAGTATAAGAGAAGACACTTCATTGTCATATATCTCTCATTTGTGCACACAGCAGCGTAAAGAACAAAAAACATGGAGCCAATCAAATTTAATCTGTAAGACCAAAAAGCTTCCTGCTTGAACAGACTCCACAAACCCCTCAAAAAACATCATCGCAGCATAAGAGGGAACAGATGACCCAACAGGCACAAAGTGAGTCTTTGGTTTGCTGAGTCAAACATCCTGTTTGGAAATTTTAGGCATATTGACATCAGTATCAGAAAAATTCTCGTTCATATTTTAATAGACAGTCTGGTCTTAAAAACATGGCAGGCATGTCTGTCTTATCAAATAAATTTTTGCCTTTATGGGCATCATGAAAAATGAAGGAATAGATTTTACTGTTGAGGTTTTGGATCAAACACTGACAAATATGAACTCACAGCATTAGTTCTTATTTTTGGTGTTTGTCATTCATCACAAATTCCAGAGGGTAGGATGCCCTTTGATGCCTGTTTTATCTGTTCTGGTGCAACCAATGAACCAACGAACTGGTGCAGAAAGGCAGACACACAAATTCCTGGTAGACGATCCACTGCTCCAAACACAGGGCATCACAGAACGCCTAGCCCGGTATGGGCTGACACAGAGGCTCATTGTGAAACAAACATGGATATGCATAAATTGTGGACGTTGGCTACACCTTTTACAAGTTTCGGACACCTTTTGTTCTTTTTTGTAAGAGCAAAAACAGCAAGGACAAGGTTTAGAGGATTCCACAACTTAAGGAACTCAAATTACAGGTCTTCATGGTCTGATAAGTCATTTTAAATTGGGATTGCGCTGCATCATGTAGATTTGCTTCTACTGCCACCATTTAAAAGTCTTGTGAGCTATAACATGGATCATATTAACAAAGATATATTTTTCTGCTGCTGTCACAGCAATTAGGGCTGTATTGATTCTGTAAAATCTGTGCCAAAGAGGATTATGTGATGATATTTTGAAAAATGGGTTTCTTTGATCGAATACACAAGTTAACTGATGTCCTCCTGAATAGTCTGGGTTTGTTTATGTGACGCTGTGAAATTCTATGTGGCAGAGTTTAAGAAAACTGAAATTCTGACATGCACTTTTGAGGTCAGGTTTTGGTCAGACTAACACTTTATCTAAGTATTTGTGGATTTTTTTTTAACCATGTGCAGGGGTTTGCATAGCTCCTTGGTTTTCCAGATTCCATGTTTATCATCAGGCAGGTCTGTCTTGCAAAGACTTAAGGGGAAACCTTTGTACCTGGTCGGAAAATCAAGGACAAATAGGCAGTCATCATGTGTGCCTAGTTGTACATAGAGTGAGAAGTGACTTCAAGCCTTAAAATGACCTCTAACAAATGTGTCGGCAAAACATTTGTTGAATCACCTCCTCACCCAATCACTTTCTGTGGGAAATCACCCGCCGTGACTGGTGAAAAATATACAACAGATAATGGAAGTTCATTTCGTGTGTCAGGACAGGATTTTTTGCCATTTTTTGTAATAAAACTTAGAAATGGGGCAGCAGTAGCTCAGTCCATGAGGACTTGGGTTGGGGACAGAAGGGTGGCCGGTTTAAGTCCCGACCGAACCATGTTTGGTTTGGTTTGGTAGCTGGAGGGTGCCAACTGACTTCCTAGTGGCTGTCAAAGTTCCCTTGAGCAAGGCACTTAACCCCAAAACTGCTCAGTAGCGCTTCTTCAGGAGCAGTCAGCCACCACTCTGACATCTCTCCGTTAATGCATGATCGTAGGACCTGTTTGATGTGTATTTCAGCCTGTGTTTGTGTAGGATGTTTCAACAACAGAGTTCAAAGAATTGAATTTCCCCATGAGAGACGAATAAAGGATTTCTTTCTTTCTTTAAAATTTTTAATTATTGATAACACCTGGAAATTGCACTGTTGTTGCTGTGAGGCACGTGTCCCCCTGCTACCCTCAAAACAGGGTAGCAGGGGGACACGTGCCTCATAGCAAGAAGGTTGCCGGTTCGAATCCTGTGTCGGTCAGGACCTTTCTTTGTGGCCTCCTCCCACAGACCAAAAGACATGTTCATTAGGTTGATTGGTGACTCCAAATTGCCCTTAGTTATGAGCATGACCCTTGTCTGTCTCTCTATGAGGCCCTGTGGTCGGCTGGCGACCAGTTCAGGGTGTACCTTCCTGCCTTCTGCCCAACGTCAGCTGGGATAGGCTCCAACCCCCATGACCCCAAAAGGGATAAGCCCTATAGATAATGGATGGATGGTATCAAAACAGGTAAAAGATCTGTTTAAATTTTACTTTCGAACTGCAGTTTTGAATTATGCCGCTATGACAACTTTGGCCTGGAGGCCTTCTTTTAAGACTGAACTCCACAACATCAAATCTTGTCCTTTGTTGGCAGACTTGATTTTTTTTCCCCTATAAAAAGCTCAGAATGTAAAAGATCGACTGTGGTTTGGGTTTAGACCAGGTTCACATTTGGTGAGGTTTAGGCAAACATGAAGAATTTGTTCTTTAAATCAACAAACAAAGATTTATGGTAAGATGAGAGACTTTAAGAACATTTGCGTGGCTCAGTGAGTCATATGGTTGCCACAAAGTATTTTGATGGGATTTTCAACATTTAGTCATCTTTAAAGTTCACCTGTTTTGAATTTTTTTTTTACTTTTATAAAAAATCTTTATTTCTGTTTTTAGTCCAGTCTGTTTCTTATTTAACATAGAGACAGTTTTATTGGTGTTAATACCAGTAACCAAATAAAGAAAAAAAAAAAAAGAGTTCACTGACTCAGTTTTATCCATGAGGCTGGGATGAATGTTCCCGAGTTAACCCTGGGTCAAGTGGTTAGAAAAACTGTAAAAAGTCCCAAAAACATTCAGAAAAACATGGCACAAGACAAACAAAGGAGCCACAGAGAGCACCCCTTTGGTTTGTGCTTCCACCGCGGGACAACAACTCATAGAGTCTGCACCTCGCCCTGTCTGAAGCACGCAGTCAGGCCACAACAGCAGCAATAAAGCATAACATGCAGAGGGGTAACCAGAAGCAATCCATAAGAAGCAGAGGTGAGACCTGTTTTCAAAGAGAAATATTAGTTGAACAAATCCAAAAAGGGCAAAGTATCTCTGAGATCATGAATCCCATACGGAACTTTAGTCATTCCTGTACTTCTTAACCCCAAATCTAATGAAGTTGGGGTGAATGAATGATTTCCTTATGCTTTATAATGATATTAAGTTTAATATACTACACAGACAAGATATTTAATGTTCAAACTGTAGGGTTCGTTGGCAAATATTCTCTCATTTAGAATTTGATGCCTATAACACGTTCCAAAAAAGCTGGGACAGGGGCATGTTTACCACTCTGGCACATCAACTTTCCTTTTAACATCACTCAATAAGCTGAAAACACACAGAACAAATGCGCTGCACACTGAAGTGCCACGGTGACACTTTGTTGTGGGGTGCTCCAACCAAAGGCTGGTGACATTGCCCACTGGAAGCGGGAACAATTTAGATAGAGCATTTGACTGGGATTTAGGGCCTGCATTGGTATATAAAACTTTGCTCAATGTCCTTTGTCTCCATTCAGGTTGGGGGCATTTCCGCAGTAAAGCAGTAACCACTAAGCAGAGCTAAAAGGGCTACAAGTGACAGGCAGTGGCGTCACAATTTAGATAGAGCACTTGACTGGGATTTTGTTCCTGTATTGATAAAAAAAAATACGTAGTCAATTATTGTATGCTCACCAAAGCTCATCATATGCTAGATCTTGGGTTGAAAAATGTCATTCTTTTTAACAGATCTCACTGATCATTTAAACACTCTCATAAATTGCTAACAACAGCTCAGTTGTGATGAAAGACTTTGTTAAATGCTCTTTTTTAAGACCATGCATTGTTTCCACCAGCGGCATGTCAATTGTTACTTATGGGTGGTGTTAGAGTTTGTCTAATGAGAGCATGTTGGGATAAAATCCTTATCCTCTGGTGAATTCATAAATTAATCTGTCGAGGGGAACCACAAGAGACTGACCCCCCTCTCCTGCTCTTCCACCAGGACTCACCATGCCGTGACTGAGACTATTACGTCTCTTCTTTAACTATTAAAGACATCATGACGAAGGAGGAAAACAAGTTGGCAAAAACAGGTTCCTACAAATTGCAACACTTAAAACCAATTATTCAGTTTTACTTCTTAGTCATAGACAGGGTATTTGTTTTGATTTTCTTGCCACAGTTTCTTGACCCATTTAACTCCGAGTATGCTGAATGGTTTCTCTGCGGCTCTGTTTTGGTGTGTTTTTACTGTTATTCATAGTTCTGAAGTGAGACTGCTTTTATAGTCATCATGTTACAGAGCAGGCACGGACAGGCTGTGTGTGTTAAAGTGCTGCTTTTATGTTGTTTTTATGGATTTTTCTGATTTCTAATTTAATATTTTACTGCTTGATTAAATAAAGGTTAAGTTGCACAATATGATTACAGCATGCAGACGGTAAATAAGAAACAGATGGTCCTAATATTAAAGTCAAGAATTGTCTCCTTTGTGAGGTTTAATAAATGTAGCGGCTTGGAAGTGAAAAGATTTGATCATTTTTGCAGGTGTTGTCAAATAAAGAGCAGAGTGTTTGATGAGTTCACTTACTGTAGTGTTGCCAAATGAACTCTGGGCCACAATATGTCATTGAATTATCTCTGACTAATTAGCCTTCAATCAGAAACATGTTTCCCTTCACTAATTAAAGCCAATTGTGCAGCGCTGACTCTGACACAGCTCTGTCTTTCTACCTTCTGCAGCTGTCCACATGTTAATGAATCCAAACCTCTGAAGTTTACTGAGTTTCGCCGCCTTTTTATGAATAGCTGCTGCATTGCAAACTCTTGTTCCGCTGATGCTCTCCTCTTCTTTGTGATAATTCTGTAGCACATTATGTCAGTTTTCATTTCCCCCAGCTCAGAGGCAACTGTGTTACGGGAAGTAAAATCGTTTTTTTCTCTCTCGCTATGATCCAAATGAAATTAATTACATCCTTTGTAAAGGTTTAGTTTTCTTCTATATTTTGGCTCTGAAATAGAGCTGCACCTGTTGGCCGAGGTGTGCTCTCCAACCAGCTTCATTAGATTTTAGTGTAATATCTTCAACATTTTTTTAACTGCACTTTAACGTCCTTTTTAGATGGTTCCATGACAGCTACTAAGTCCAAAAATTCAATTACTGTGTTGAAGCATGATTAAACCATTTAACTGGACTGCTATCCTTGTCCTAATTCAAAAGTGCCAGGGTTAGGCTTTTGTACCAATACTGGATCAAGTTTTGAACTGGCTGTAATGTTTTAAGATTTTTGGATCTGATGTGGCAAGTGATTTGCATATTTTAGAGCAATGATCTGACCTCACTGCTCGACTTGAACAATGTAGAAAGTAAACTCTTTGGCAAATTGACAGATGTATTATCTTCTTTATTGTGGCTTTTCTTTCAATTTTCAATTTTCACCAAAAAAAACTTTTCAGAAAAAAAACACAGTCTCTTCACTGTTTTATAAGCATGAAAATCACATTCTTATACACTAGTGTAATAATATGCATACAAAGGAATAACAAATTAGCTGTTGCTCGTACTAACTTTAGGCATATGAGGAAATGCTTCCTCGATTAACACAGTAAAACATGTTTGGATAACAGAATGTTGATGTGCGATGAATCATGTAATTGCAAGAAAAAAGACCAAAGATGATCGAGGCCATGTCATAAAACATTGGTTTGATAATCAAAACCATTTAACATACTTCAAATGTAATATTGGCTTTCAAAATATCTTTTAAAACAGATCAAGTGCTGTAAATCTTACAGGCAGTGTTTTCCTTAAAATAACAAAGAGAGACGGATGGAGAATCAGCTCTAACCTCTTCCTTGGTCGGCCATGAAACTGAAACATCTGATTCACATCCTTATTATTGCTGAGTCATTCTGATTGGCTGTTATAACATAAGCATACGGACACAAAACAGAACTTGTACTGTCTCTCAGACTAACAGTGCACATGAAAGTGAAACTCTTCAAGGAAAGTGACGAGAACCAAACACCCAAAAAAGCTGGCACAAACAACCCAGGCCCAGGCACCCCACAAGGTCCAAGAAATACAAAGTTCCCCCTAATCATAGGGCAGAAACACCAAAATAAATTGAAAAAAAAAACACAAACACATGTCAGCCTGAGCCCCCCAGGGCACCCCAAGGAAGGGGCAGTCCCCAAAGTCTCCAGCCCCACAATCAAATACGAAGAGTGTGTGTTTTGATCTCACAAATGTGTTCATTCATAAAACAGCAGCAACACTGTGCCCCAAAGTCTTCAGATCAGGTTTATGATGGTTCAAGCACAACACAAGAAAACACAAATTATACCCAGAAAATTCTAATTTTTTGGAGCTCAAATGTTTATTTCACTTTTTACTGAAATCCTAAAAAATCAAAATTTCCATAAAATGTAACATATATTTTTTGGATCTCATTTGATACATAAGGTGTTTTGGCAACTGAGAATCCGTTTGAGGACATTTTTATCATTTATCTGATTGTATTCAAATGTTTTTCAGTAATGTAATTTGTTGGTCATATTGATAAGATAGAGGTATCATAAAAGTATGTATCAAATATGATACAACAGGTGTTAAAGGGTTAAGGTTAAAAACCAACAGCAATGAGCCTGATCACTCTTCATCATTCTGTTTGCTCTTGTGTCTGTTTGCAAGATTGCACAAAAAGTTTGCAATGAATTCAATGAAATTTCCTGAAAATGACATGGCACAAAGAATAAGTGATTAGGTTTTTGTGGTGATCTGACTCTGGATCTGGATCCAGGATTTTTTTTTATGATTCTTTAACATTGTGATATAGGGCTGTTTTTGACATTTTTTACCAATAACTAGGATAAAAAAGTGCCTTGGTGGTTGTTTGTGCTCCCTTTGTTCTAGTTAACTTCTAGTTTTTAGACAAACTCACCCCTCAGCCCAAACAAGGGCACATATTTATTTATTATCTAAACCGTGTGAGTGCTGGGCGAAAAAAACACATATGCGTCAGCTGGCCACATGCCAGAATGCCTTGCGACTGATTGCGCTTTTTGAGTGCCTTTGGATGTATTTCACAGCTCTTTATAACACTTACTGCTGCTGTTGTCTCTGAGTGACTTATAGATGCCTTGGGCTTATCAATTGGTTTTTGGGGATTAAGCAATCCCACCAAGTTACATATCATGTTCTCCTACTGCCTATTAGCATCATAAAATTATTATGATCTCCAATAATTAATGAAGTCAAAGTTCAATTCATACCATAATTTACAGCCTGCTGACAGCAGAGAGAGTGAGATATGGCCGTCTTTGACGTCTTGAAAATCAAAAATGGCCAAAGAAAATAGAGAATACATTTGTTCAGATTTGGTTCACTGACAGATAGATTTGGATTGGAGTGAAACAGTGGGAGATGACTGTATGTGCTGCCAGATGAAGAAAGCAGGTTTAATACTCTTTCATAAATTCTCCTTTCTCTCTGCTCTCCATCCCAAAGGTGAACCCAGTCAGTGTTATGTTTTTGACGGTGACGGCGTGTGTGAGGAGTTTGAGCGGAGCTCCAGTGTGCGTGACTGTGGTTACTTCACACCTCTTGGCTACACAGACCAGTGGGCTTCCACCGCCACCGCTTCCCACCAGGACCCCAACCGCTGTCCCGCCCATGCTGCCACCGGGGAGCCATCACTCACTAAGGTATTTAATATCAGTCTTATAAAGTTTAATATCTTCAGAAGTGGGCTGCTCCTATTCTCACACGCACTTTCCCACATCAGCGTACAGTACGAGTCCAGTTTTACCTTACGCTGGGAGCAATAAAGTTTGACGATTTATCATCAATCTATTTCATGATCTGAGCATATTCATCTACAGTGTATGACCCAGCTCATAGGTGCACTGTCTCAGGTCCACTCTTCTCCTGTGGCTTGCCCGTTCTCCAACCTCAGTCTAAGAACACACACTGGTAATGACCAATAACTAACTCCAGCTCTCAAGTTACCTCCTGTTAGCCGCTTGTCACCTTTTTAGATAAATAACTCCTCGTTTGAGGTTCATAAATCAGAAACATCATTGTGAGCAACAAAAATGAGTAAAAATGGGTTGTCAAGTAGAGTAGAATAAATCAGAAGACATTAAATTGTTTATTTTTTACACTCAAAAGGCAGAAATCTGTATTTTACTTATATGTAAAAAATATATTAAAACTAAAGGAAATACATCTTTCCACCTCTACTATGGTGTTAAATAGGATACTAAAACTACTATTTTCTTTACTTTTACCAAGAGTAAACAACCAAGCAAGCACAAAAACAACCAAAAACAACAATGAAAGTCAAAAAAGACTATGGAGGAAAGAAAAAGCTCGTAGAGAGCTTGGATGAGTCAAAGTAATCTGCACTATGTGATCTCATTCTTCTCCGACCTCTGGCATCTGCAAGGCATTTTTGCCCAAAGAACTGCCAGTCACTGGCTATTGTCTTATTTTTGGACTGTTCTCTGCAATCTCAAGAAGTGGTTGTGCGTGAAAATCACATTAGATCAGCAGTTTCTGAAAAACTCTAATCAGCTTGTCTGGCACCAACAACCATGCCATGATCAAACTCACTTAAATCACCCTTCTCTATTCTGATGCTCGGTTTGGACTCCAACAGGTAATCTTGACCATGTCGATACGCCTAATGCATTTAGTTGCTTCCATGTGATTGGCTGATTAGCTATTTGTCTGAAGTGGTGTCCCTGAAGTGGCTGTTGAGTGCATTTGATTGTTTCTATTTTAGGATGGAGGCTGATTAATTTGGTACAACTGAAGAGCTTTACTTGCATGAATGTCAGACAGTGTTGCCAAAGCTTTTCATTAAAATTAAAAAAAAAAAAAAGAAAAAAAAAGGGATATTTGAAGTTATATTATAATAGTTATGTATAATGATAATAAAAAATCTACTAATATTGTGATGGTAAAGGCTGACAGAATATGAAGATGAAAAGGTTTTAATTAAATATATCTGAAAAAAAATCTGATAATATAAAAATGTAAAAAAATATATGCTGTGGTTGTTTGTTTTGGATTTAGGGGTGTCCCCGATACAACTTTTTCACCTCCGATATTATACCGATATTGCAGCCTTGAGTACAGGCCGATACCGACATCGATCCGATCCGATATCAGCAGGAATCATACATAATTTTATTACTTATTTTGTTGTATGGACTGTAAGAAAAGGCTTAATCAAGTGAGATTACTCAAACAGAGAACAGTAGTCAGCAATAGTAGGTATGAGGAAAAACTGACCCATTTGTTATTAACCAGCGGGTTACATACATTGTAACCTTAAACATAAGAATATACTACAATTAAATAAAAACTAAACTAGAAGACCCTGAAAAGTAACCGCAATAAATCCAATAAAAACAAAAACATATATTTTTAAATTGCAAAATAACCACTGTGTTTAACTTAAACATAAGCATATTCTACAACTGAATTAAATAAATAAAAATAAATTAGAATGGACTGCTTGCATTGGAGTGCTTATATCAAAAATTTTGATGCAGGCCAATATTTGTTTTTTTGCTGATATTGGACCGATATTAATATCGGATCGGGACACCCCAGTTGGATTTTCTGATTACTGATGATTATACATGTTCAAACTCTGAGTGTTGTGTGTTATGTGGGGGTAGTATTCCCTCTCTCACAGCTTGATGTTGAGGGCAGGATGTGAGGAAGTAAAGCTCTCTCTCTCTACCTGTTGGGTGTCACAGTTGGTCACAGCTCTTTTTGTGACGACCCGTCTCTGTAGTTAATCAGTGGTCATTGATTCTGTGAGTGGAGAATCTTTAACAGAGCTCAGGTCAT